>CAUJRU010001343.1:30000-50000 GCA_963277665.1 Viscum album | reverse complement strand
TTTGTCCTTTACATGCGGGACCTGATCTTTGAGACAGGCATATGACTAGTGGAAGGATCAGCCATGTAGCATCACCAACAACATCTGCATTGTTTGGGGTATGACTGAGCTGACCACTCAGACCCCAACACAAGCCCAAACCGTCGTCCCGAACATTCAATTCTGTTCCATTAGTTTGTCCTTTGTACATGCACAACCTGATCTTTGAGACAAGCATATGACTAATGGAAGGATCAGCCAGGTAGCATCACCAACCACATCTGCAATGTTTGAGGTATGACTGAGCAGACCACTCAGACCCCAACACAAGCCCCAACCATCTTCCCAAATCGACAGGATTCCCCTTAATGAGTCATCACCTCCGCATGACGCTCGTGTATCTTGCAGAAACAGTAGATACACATTCTCAAGCCACCCTTATGAACATCATCACCCAAGGCATGACTGAGGAGGAAGGCACCCCAACTTGTCCAATAATGAACCATGGAAATCGTCACCCTGTTGGTGTGAGTTTCTTAGGACCCAAATAACTCGCACGTGGCCCCGACAATGCGTTGAGCAAAGCACTCCCACCAATCATTGCCCAAGGCAGCTTGCTATGGTTCGCATGAAATATCGCTGAATGAGAAATTTAGGAGCACGCTCTTGCATCCTGGTGATACCGACAGTTTCGCGCTTGAACCACTACCAAAATTCCACAACGCTCCAGAGAAGGTGAGGAAAAGGCGGTACAGCAAGGGACGACAAAGGAACCCAATCCCACCATGCCTCCCACATCCCAACATCTGCAAGAACTCAACCACACTCGGTGGCTTTTAAGCATAGCCCGACCCGCAACGCTCCATGAAAGGTGAGGAAAAAGGTGGGTACGACAGGACGGGGAAACAACCCAATCCCGCCCATACCCCCCACATCCCACCAGTGAGGAAAAAGGTAGGAACGTCAGGGGATGAGGAGGGAAACCCCCATCCCGCCGTGCCTCCCACATCTCACATTCCGTAGGAACTCAACCGCCATGAGGCAGCTTTTAAGCAGACGAACCAGCAACGCTCAAGAGACGTCAAGGAAAAGGAGTCAGGGTAGGTACGGGGGTCCTATGTCCCGCCGCGCCGCCCACATCCCACCATCCACAGGATCCCACAAACCGTGAGGCGGTATTTAAGCACCCAGCCCGCAATGCTCCACAGACGGGGAGGAAAAGGCAGGCACGTCAGGGGACGGGGCAAAAACCCAATCCCGCCGCGCCTCCCACATCCCACCATCCGCAACAACTCAACCACCCTGAGGCGGCTTTTAAGCAAGCCAAGCCGCACTGCTCTAGAGAAGGCGAGGGAAGGGCAGGAGCGTCGAGGGACGACAAAGGAACACCAACCCACCATGCCTCCCACATCCCACCATCCAAGGAACTCCGCCACCGACAGGTGGCCTTTTAAGCAAGCCCGAACCGCAACGCTCCATGAAAGGTGAGGAAAAAGGCGGGCACGGCATGAGACTGGGCAAAAACCCATTCTTTCCAATGCCCCCCACATCCCACCGGTGAGGAAAAGGAATTACAGCGTCCCACCGCCATGCCTCCCACATCCCACCTTCCGAAGGAACTCAACCGCCATGAGGCAGATTTTAAGCAGACGAACCCACAACGCTCCAGGGACGTTGAGGAAAAGGAGTCATGACAGGAACGGAGGCCCTATGTCCCGCCGCACCCCCCACATCCCACCATTCAAAAGAACTCAACCACCGTTGCGAAACTTTTAACCAAGAACCAGGACACCAACCATGCTCATCTATCATCATCCCATCCAAGTTATATCTGTCTAGTATCGCATTGTCTTTTTAGCAAGCCCTTGGAAGACGGAACCGCAATTGTGCGAGAGAATTCAACCCAAGCATATAGACGGGGCCCCTACATCAGCACCAAAAAAATTCCACTACCAACAGGGAGAACTCCAAAGGGACAAGTGAGGGTCTTCTAGGTGGAGCTCACCCACCTGGGGATTCTTCGCTTGAGATATAACCGAGGAGAAAGTCACCCCTGGCACTGATTTAATGAGACCCGTCACAGTATCACCATCTTTCGATTAGTTTGTCCTTTACATGCGGGACCTGATCTTTGAGACAGGCATATGACTAGTGGAAGGATCAGCCATGTAGCATCACCAACAACATCTGCATTGTTTGGGGTATGACTGAGCTGACCACTCAGACCCCAACACAAGCCCAAACCGTCGTCCCGAACATTCAATTCTGTTCGATTAGTTTGTCCTTTGTACATGCACAACCTGATCTTTGAGACAAGCATATGACTAATGGAAGGATCAGCCAGGTAGCATCACCAACCACATCTGCAATGTTTGAGGTATGACTGAGCAGACCACTCAGACCCCAACACAAGCCCCAACCATCTTCCCAAATCGACAGGATTCCCCTTAATGAGTCATCACCTCCGCATGACGCTCGTGTATCTTGCAGAAACAGTAGATACACATTCTCAAGCCACCCTTATGAACATCATCACCCAAGGCATGACTGAGGAGGAAGGCACCCCAACTTGTCCAATAATGAACCATGGAAATCGTTACCCTGTTGGTGTGAGTCTCTTAGGACACAAATAACTCGCACGTGGCCCCGACAATGCGTTGAGCAAAGCACTCCCACCAATCATTGCCCAAGGCAGCTTGCTATGGTTCGCATGGAATATCGCTGAATGAGAAATTTAGGAGCACGCTCTCGCATCCTGGTGATACCGACAGTTTCGCGCTTGAACCACTACCAAAATTCCACAACGCTCCAGAGAAGGTGAGGAAAAGGCGGTACAGCAAGGGACGACAAAGGAACCCAATCCCACCATGCCTCCCACATCCCAACATCTGCAAGAACTCAACCACACTCAGTGGATTTTAAGCAAAGCCCGACCCGCAACGCTCCATGAAAGGTGAGGAAAAAGGTGGGTACGACAGGACGGGGAAACAACCCAATCCCGCCCATACCCCCCACATCCCACCAGTGAGGGAAAAGGTAGGAACGTCAGGGGATGAGGAGGGAAACCCCCATCCCGCCGTGCCTCCCACATCTCACATTCCGTAGGAACTCAACCGCCATGAGGCAGCTTTTAAGCAGACGAACCAGCAACGCTCAAGAGACGTCGAGGAAAAGGAGTCATGGTAGGTACGGGGGTCCTATGTCCCGCCGCGCCGCCCACATCCCACCATCCACAGGATCCCACAAACCGTGAGGCGGTATTTAAGCACCCAGCCCGCAATGCTCCACAGACGGGGAGGAAAAGGCAGGCACGTCAGGGGACGGGGCAAAAACCCAATCCCGCCGCGCCCCCCACATCCCACCATCCGCAGCAACTCAACCACCCTGAGGCAGCTTTTAAGCAAGCAAAGCCGCACTGCTCTAGAGAAGGCGAGGGAAGGGCAGGAGCGTCGAGGGACGACAAAGGAACACCAACCCACCATGCCTCCCACATCCCACCATCCAAGGAACTCCGCCACCAACAGGTGGCCTTTTAAGCAAGCCCGAACCGCAACGCTCCATGAAAGGTGAGGAAAAAGGCGGGCACGGCATGAGACTGGGCAAAAACCCATTCTTTCCAATGCCCCCCACATCCCACCGGTGAGGAAAAGGAATTACAGCGTCCCACCGCCATGCTTCCCACATCCCACCTTCCGAAGGAACTCAACCGCCGTGAGGCAGATTTTAAGCAGACGAACCCACAACGCTCCAGGGACGTTGAGGAAAAGGAGTCATGACAGGAACAGAGGCCCTATGTCCCGCCGCACCCCCCACATCCCACCATTCAAAAGAACTCAACCACCGTTGCGAAACTTTTAACCAAGAACCAGGACACCAACCATGCTCATCTATCATCATCCCATCCAAGTTATATCTGTCTAGTATCGCATCGTCTTTTTAGCAAGCCCTTGGAACCCGAAACCAAAATTGTGCGAGAGAATTCAACCCAAGCATATAGACGGGGCCCGTACATCAGCACCAACAAAATTCCACTACCAACAGGGAGAACTCCAAAGGGACAAGTGAGGGTCTTCAAGGTGGAGCTCACCCACCTGGGGATTCTTCGCTTGAGGTATAACCGAGGAGAAAGTCAGCCCTGGCACTGATTTAATGAGACCCGTCACAGTATCACCATCTTTCGATTAGTTTGTCCTTTACATGCGGGACCTGATCTTTGAGACAGGCATATGACTAGTGGAAGGATCAACCATGTAGCATCACCAACCACATCTGCAATGTTTGAGGTATGACTGAGCAGACCACTCAGACCCCAACACAAGCCCAAACCGTCGTCCCGAGCATTCAATTCCATTCGATTAGTTTGTCCTTCGTACATGCACAGCCTGATCTTTGAGACAATAATATGACTAATGGAAAGATCAACCGGGTACCATCACCAACCACATCTGCAATGTTTGAGGTATGACTGAGCAGACCACTCAGACCCCAACACAAGCCCGAACCATCTCTTCCCAAATCGACATGTTTCCCCTTAATTAGTCATCACCTCTGCATGACGCTCGTGTATCTTGCAGAAACAGTAGATACACATTCTCAAGCCACCCTTATGAACATCATCACCCAAGGCATGACTGAGGAGGAAGGCACCCCAACTTGTCCAATAATGAACCATGGAAATCGTTACCCTGTTGGTGTGAGTTTCTTAGGACCCAAATAACTCGCACGTGGCCCCGACAATGCGTTGAGCAAAGCACTCCCACCAATCATTGCCCAAGGCAGCTTGCTATGGTTCGCATGGAATATCACTGAATGAGAAATTTAGGAGCACGCTCTCGCATCCTGGTGATACCGACAGTTTCGCGCTTGAACCACTACCAAAATTCCACAACGCTCCAGAGAAGGTGAGGAAAAGGCGGTACAGCAAGGGACGACAAAGGAACCCAATCCCACCATGCCTCCCACATCCCAACATCTGCAAGAACTCAACCACAATCAGTGGATTTTAAGCAAAGCCCGACCCGCAACGCTCCATGAAAGGTGAGGAAAAAGGTGGGTACGACAGGACGGGGAAACAACCCAATCCCACCCATACCCCCCACATCCCACCAGTGAGGAAAAAGGTAGGAACGTCAGGGGATGAGGAGGGAAACCCCCATCCCGCCGTGCCTCCCACATCTCACATTCCGTAGGAACTCAACCGCCATGAGGCAGCTTTTAAGCAGACGAACCAGCAACGCTCAAGAGACGTCGAGGAAAAGGAGTCATGGTAGGTACGGGGGTCCTATGTCCCGCCGCGCCGCCCACATCCCACCATCCACAGGATCCCACAAACCGTGAGGCGGTATTTAAGCACCCAGCCCGCAATGCTCCACAGACGGGGAGGAAAAGGCAGGCACGTCAGGGGACGGGGCAAAAACCCAATCCCGCCGCGCCCCCCACATCCCACCATCCGCAGCAACTCAACCGCCCTGAGGCAGCTTTTAAGCAAGCAGAGCCGCACTGCTCTAGAGAAGGCGAGGGAAGGGCAGGAGCGTCGAGGGACGACAAAGGAACACCAACCCACCATGCCTCCCACATCCCACCATCCAAGGAACTCCGCCACCAACAGGTGGCCTTTTAAGCAAGCCCGAACCGCAACGCTCCATGAAAGGTGAGGAAAAAGGCGGGCACGGCATGAGACTGGGCAAAAACCCATTCTTTCCAATGCCCCCCACATCCCACCGGTGAGGAAAAGGAATTACAGCGTCCCACCGCCATGCCTCCCACATCCCACCTTCCGAAGGAACTCAACCGCCATGAGGCAGATTTTAAGCAGACGAACCCACAACGCTCCAGGGACGTTGAGGAAAAGGAGTCATGACAGGAACGGAGGCCCTATGTCCCGCCGCACCCCCCACATCCCACCATTCAAAAGAACTCAACCACCGTTGCGAAACTTTTAACCAAGAACCAGGACACCAACCATGCTCATCTATCATCATCCCATCCAAGTTATATCTGTCTAGTATCGCATCGTCTTTTTAGCAAGCCCTTGGAACCCGAAACCAAAATTGTGCGAGAGAATTCAACCCAAGCATATAGACGGGGCCCTTACATCAGCACCAACAAAATTCCACTACCAACAGGGAGAACTCCAAAGGGACAAGTGAGGTTCTTCTAGGTGGAGCTCACCCACCTGGGGATTCTTCGCTTGATGTATAACCGAGGAGAAAGTCAGCCGTGTCACTGATTTAATGAGACCCTTCACAGTATCACCATCTTTCGATTAGTTTGTCCTTGTACATGCAGGACCTGATCTTTGAGACACGCATATGACTAGTGGAAGGATCACCCATGTAGCGTCACTAACCACATCTGCAATGTTTGAGGTATGACTGAGCAGACCACTCAGACCCCAACACAAGCCTAAACCGTCGTCCCGAGCATTCAATTCCATTCGATTAGTTTGTCCTTTGTACATGCACGACCTGATCTTTGATACAAGCATATGACTAATGGAAGGATCAGCCAGGTAGCATCACCAACCACATCTGCAATGTTTGAGGTATGACTGAGCAAACCACTCAGACCCCAACACAAGCCCAAACCATCTTCCCAAATCGACATGTTTCCCCTTAATTAGTCATCACCTCTGTATGACGCTCGTGTATCTTGCAAAAACAATAGATACACATTCTTCGCTTGATGTATAACCGAGGAGAACGTCAAACTTGTCACTGATTTAATGAGACCCTTCACAGTATCACCATCTTTCGGTTAGTTTGTCCCTGTACATGCACAGACTGATCTTTGAGACAAGCATATGACTAGTGTTCTCATCGGATATCCAACCAAGCCAAACCGTGTTCCATCATTCACATGGAAACATGTACAAGGACCAAATGAAAGCGAGGAGAAATTAAACCCCCACTTACGGATGAGGGTGCCAACGAGACCAACGTTCCCTTCCCAAAAAAGGGAGACCGCAGTATCTTGACAACCATCCACCACTCCCACACAATCGCGTAAGCACAACCATCAACCCACACAACTGACCGTCACGCCTCGAGGGAAGCAACCCGAGAGGCATCACAATGCAGCACATGAAGGCAGGGAAAGCCCGCTATGCATGACACAAGGGAAGGATTGATATACCCAACCCCCTAGCGCCAACGAGACCAACGTTCCATTCCCAAAAAAGGGAGACCGCAGTATCTTGACAACCATCCACCACTTCCACACAATCGCATAAGGGCAACCATCAACCCACACAACTGATCATGCACAACCTGATCTTTGAGACAAGCATATGACTAGTAGAAGGATCAGCCATGTAGCATCACCAACAACATCTGCATTGTTTGAGGTATGACTGAGCTCACCACTCAGACCCCAACACAAGCCCAAACCATCATCCCGAACATTCAATTCCGTTCCATTAGTTTGTCCTTTGTACATGCACAACCTGATCTTTGGGACAAGCATATGACTAATGGAAGGATCAGCCAGGTTGCATCACCAACCACATCTGCAATGTTTGAGGTATGACTGAGCAGACCACTCAGACCCCAACACAAGCCCAAACCGTCTTTCCAAATCGACAGGAACCCAATTAATGAGTCATCACCTCTGCATGATGCTCAATACCGCAATTGTGCGAGAGAATTCAACCCAAGCATATAAACAGGGCCCGTATATCATAACTGACAAAATTCCACTACCAACAGGGAGAACTCCGAAGGGACAAGTGAGGGTCTTCTAGGTGGAGCTCACCCACCTGGGGATTCTTCTCTTGATGTATAACTGAGGAGAAAGTCAGCCCTGGCACTAATTTAATGAGACCCATCACAGTATCACCATCTTTCGATTAGTTTGTCTTTGTACATGCGGGACCTGATCTTTGAGTCAAGCATATGACTAGTTGAAGGATCAGCCATGTAGCATCACCAACAACATCTGCATTGTTTGAGGTATGACTGAGCTAACCACTCAGACCCCAACACAAGCCCAAACCGTCGTCCCGAACATTCAATTCCATTCGATTAGTTTTTCCTTTGTACATGCACCACCTGATCTTTGGGACAAGCATATGACTAATGGAAGGATCAGCCAGGTAGCATCACCAACCACATCTGCAATGTTTGAGGTATGACTGAGCAAACCACTCAGACCCCAACACAAGCCCAAACCATCTTCCCAAATCGACAGGATTCCCCTTAATGAGTCATCACCTCTGCGTGACGACGCTCGTGTATCTTGTCGAAACAATAGATACACATTCTTCGCTTGATGTATAACCGAGGAGAACGTCAAACTTGTCACTGATTTAATGAGACCCTTCACAATATCACCATCTTTCGGTTAGTTTGTCCCTGTACATGCACAGACTGATCTTTGAGACAAGCATTTGACTAGTGTTCTCAACGGATATCCAACCAAGCCAAACCGTGTTCCATCATTCACATGGAAACATGCACAAGGACCAAATGAAAGCGAGGAGAAATTAATCCCCCACTTACGGATGAGGGTGCCAACGAGACCAACGTTCCCTTCCCAAAAAAGGGAGACCGCAGTATCTTGACAACCATCCACCACTCCCACACAATCGCGTAAGCACAACCATCAACCCACACAACTGACCGTGACGCCTCAAGGGAAGCAACCCGAGAGGCATCACAATGCAGCACATGAAGGCAGGGAAAGCCCGCTATGCATGACACAAGGGAAGGATTTATATACCCAACCCCCTAGAGCCAAGGAGACCAACGTTCCCTTCCCAAAAAAGGGAGACCGCAGTATCTTGACAACCATCCACCACTCCCACACAATCGCGTAAGCACAACCATCAACCCACACAACTGACTGTGACACCTCGAGGGAAGCAACCCGAGAGACATCACAATGCAGCACATGAAGGCAGGGAAAGCCCGCTATGCATGACACAAGGGAAGGATTTATATACCCAACCCCCTAGAGCCAAGGAGACCAACGTTCCCTTCCCAAAAAAGGGAGACCGCAGTATCTTGACAACCATCCACCACTCCCACACAATCGCGTAAGCACAACCATCAACCCACACAACTGACCGTGACGCCTCAAGGGAAGCAACCCCAGAGGCATCACAATGCAGCACATGAAGGCAGGGAAAGCCCGCTATGCATGACACAAGGGAAGGATTTATATACCCAACCCCCTAGAGCCAAGGAGACCAACGTTCCCTTCCCAAAAAAGGGAGACCGCAGTATCTTGACAACCATCCACCACTCCCACACAATCGCGTAAGCACAACCATCAACCCACACAACTGACTGTGACCCCTCGAGGGAAGCAACCCGAGAGACATCACAATGCAGCACATGAAGGCAGGGAAAGCCCGCTATGCATGACACAAGGGAAGGATTTATATACCCAACCCCCTAGAGCCAACGAGACCAACGTTCCCTTCCCAAAAAAGGGAGACCGCAGTATCTTGACAGCCATCCACCACTCCCACACAATCGCGTAAGCACAACCATCAACCCACACAACTGACCGTGACGCCTCGAGGGAAGCAACCCGAGAGGCATCACAATGCAGCACATGAAGGCAGGGAAAGCCCGCTATGCATGACACAAGGGAAGGATTGATATACCCAACCCCCTAGAGCCAACGAGACCAACGTTCCCTTCCCAAAAAAGGGAGACCGCAGTATCTTGACAACCATCCACCACTCCCACACAATCGCGTAAGCACAACCATCAACCCACACAACTGACCGTGACGCCTCGAGGGAAGCAACCCGAGAGGCATCACAATGCAGCACATGAAGGCAGGGAAAGCCCGCTATGCATGACACAAGGGAAGGATTGATATACCCAACCCCCTAGAGCCAACGAGACCAACGTTCCCTTCCCAAAAAAGGGAGACCACGGTATCTTGACAACCATCCACCACTCCCACACAATCGCATAAGCGCAACCATCAACCCACACAACTGATCATGCAGGACCTGATCTTTGAGACAAGCATATGACTAGTGGAAGGATCAGACATGTAGAATCACCAACAACATCTGCATTGTTTGAGGTATGACTGAGCTCACCACTCAGACCCCAACACAAGCCCAAACCGTCGTCCCGAACATTCAATTCCGTTCGATTAGTTTGTCCATTGTACATGCACAACCTGATCTTTGAGACAAGCATATGACTAATGGAAGGATCAACAAGGTTGCATCACCAACCAAATCTGCAATGTTTGAGGTATGACCCCACCTCAACGTCCTTCCCTTCAAGGCACGCCGCATGCACCAAGACGGGCCTCGAGGCCCCTTCAAATCGTCTCACTCGGATGCCATTGTCTGGAAACGACTATCAGCCCGCAAGATCACACATGCGACAAACCCCATCTCGTTGTCATCGTTTTTAGGGCGCACTACCTCGGGAAAGACAAGCCCCAAGCACGGGACGAATCATCGAGAATTCATGGCATTGCGTCCATGCCATTTTCCATGTCACTGGGCATGTCATCGGGTGGCTCTAGGCACGCAGGACAAGACCCACGCCCAGGGGGGGTCGCCGACCACTCCCCCCCCTAAAGAGACATTTATGCATTTCCAGCTATTCCACCAGGAAACATCAACAGTGACGAGGAGACATACTGATGGGTTTAGACCACCCTAAGGGCACCGCAGTGCATGAAAGACAACACGGGTTGCCCTAAAAGAGCTATGAAACCATAGGAAGGGCCACCGACGTGACCCCTTAGGCACATGAAGGCCGCCGACACGTCATGGCATCCGTCCCGCGTCTCGTCCATCACCGCAGAGAAGACACGCCCCATGTCCAGAGCGGGTCCTCACGCATGAAAGGAATTATCTTGAGGCGGTCATTGTCATTACATACCGTACCCAACAACATATGACAAACCCCACCACGTCGTCCTTCCTTGCAAGGCACACCGCATCCTCCAAGGCAAGCCCCGATGCCCCTTCAAATCGTCCCACTCGGGTGGCGTTGTCTCCACGTGATTGTCAGTACGTCGGACCTGACACGCGACGCACCCCGGCTCATTGTCATCACTTTTATGGCGCATTACCTCAGACAAGACAAGCCCCAAGCACCGTATGAATCCTCAAGCTTTCATGGATTTGTCTGGAGGCCATTTTTCCATGTCCGTGGGCATGTCACTAGGTGGCTCTGGGCACGCAGGACAAGACCCACGCCCAGGGGGGGTCGCCGACCACTCCCCCCCTAAAGAGACATTTATGCATTTTCAGCTG
Organism: Viscum album; assembly: GCA_963277665.1. NCBI lineage: Eukaryota > Viridiplantae > Streptophyta > Magnoliopsida > Santalales > Viscaceae > Viscum > Viscum album. The sequence continues at coordinate 38,782 of CAUJRU010001343.1, read as the reverse complement.
TCCCACCAGGAAACATCAGCACTGACGAGGAGACATACTAACGGGTTTAGACAACCCTGTGGGCACCACAGCGCATGAAAGACAACACGTGTTGCCCTAAAAGATATATGAAACCATAGGAACAGCCACCGATGTGACCCCTTAGGCACATGAAGGCCGCCGACACGTAGTAGCATTCATCCCGGGTAGCGTCCAACACCGCCGAGAAGACAGGCCCCATGTCCAGAGAGGGTCCTCACGCATGAAATGAATTCTCTTTAGGTGGTCATTGTCATTACATACGGGACACGACAACAGATGACAAACCCCACCGCAACGTCCTTCCTTTCAAGGCACGCCACACGCACCAAGACGGGCCTCGAGGCCCCTTCAAATCGTCTCACTCGGATGCCATTGTCTGGACACGACTGTCAGTCCGCAGGATCACACATGCGACAAACCCCATCTCATTGTCATCGTTTTTAGGGCGCACTACCTCGGGCAAGACAAGCCCCAAGCACGGGACGAATCATCAGAAATTCATGGCACTGCGTCGATGCCATTTTCCATGTCACTCGGCATGTCAGTGGGTGGCTCTAGGCACGCAGGACAAGACCCACGCCCAGGGGGGGTCGCCGACCACTCCCCCCCTAAAGAGACATTTATGCATTTCCAGCTATACCACCAGGAAACATCAACAGTGACGAGGAGACATACTGATGGGTTTAGACCACCCTAAGGGCACCGCAGTGCATGAAAGACAACACGGGTTGCCCTAAAAGAGCTATGAAACCATAGGAAGGGCCACCGACGTGACCCCTTAGGCACATGAAGGCCGCCGACACGTCATGGCATCCGTCCCGCGTCTCGTCCATCACCGCAGAGAAGACGCGCCCCATGTCCAGAGCGAGTCCTCACGCCTCAAAGGAATTATCTTTAGGTGGTCATTGTCAATACATACCGTACCCAACAACATATGACAAACCCCACCACATCGTCCTTCCTTGCAAGGCACACCGCATCCACCAAGGCAAGCCCCGAGGCCCCTTCAAATCGTCTCACTCGGATGCCGTTGTCTCCACGTGATCGTCAGTACGTCGGACCTCACACACGCGACAAACCCCATCTCATTGTCATCGTTTTTATGGCGCACTACCTCGGGCAAGACAAGCCCGAAGCACGGGACAAATCATCAGGAATTCTTGGCATTGCGTCGATGCCATTTTCCACGTCACTCGGCGTGGGTCTGACACGCGACGCACCCCAGCTCATTGTCATCACTTTTATGGCGCATTACCTCAGACAAGACAAGCCCCAAGCACCGTACGAATCATCAGGCTTTCATGGATTCGTCTGGAGGCCGTTTTTCCATGTCCGTGGGCATGTCACTGGGTGGCTCTGGGCACACAGGACAAGACCCACGCCCAGGGGGGGTCGCCGACCACTCCCCCCCTAAAGAGACATTTATGCATTTCCAGCTGTCCCACCAGGAAACATCAGCACTGACGAGGAGACATACTGATGGGTTCAGACAACCCTGTGGGCACCACAGCGCATGAAAGACAACACGTGTTGCCCTAAAAGAGATATGAAACCATAGGAATAGCCACCAATGTGACCCCTTAGGCACATCAAGGCCGCCATCACGTACTAGCATCCATCCCGGGTAGCGTCCAACACCGCCGAGAAGACAGGCCCCATGTCCAGAGAGGGTCCTCACGCATGAAATGAATTCTCTTTAGGTGGTCATTATCATTACATACGGGACACGAAAACACATGAATAACCACACCTCAACGTCCTTCCTTTCAAGGCACACCGCATGCACCAAGACGGGCCTCGAGGCCCCTTCAAATCGTCTCACTCGGATGCCTTTGTCTGGAAACGACTGTCAGCCCGCAAGATCACACATGCGACAAAACCCATCTCATTGTCATCGTTTTTAGGGCGCACTACCTCGGGAAAGACAAGCCCCAAGCACGGGACGAATCATCAAGAATTCATGGCATTGCGTCGATGCCATTTTCCATGTCACTGGGCATGTCATCGGGTGGCTCTAGGCACGCAGGACAAGACCCACGCCCAGGGGGGGTCGCCGACCACTCCCCCCCTAAAGAGACATTTATGCATTTCCAGCTATTCCACCAGGAAACATCAAAAGTGACGAGGAGACATACTGAGGGGTTTAGACCACCCTAAGGGCACCGCAGTGCATGAAAGACAACACGGGTTGCCCTAAAAGAGCTATGAAACCATAGGAAGGGCCACCGACGTGACCCCTTAGGCACATGAAGGCCGCCGACACGTCATGACATCCGTCCCGCGTCTCGTCCATCACCGCAGAGAAGACACGCCCCATGTCCAGAGCGGGTCCTCACGCATGAAATGAATTATCTTTAGGCGGTCATTGTCATTACATACCGTACCCAACAACATATGACAAACCCCACCACGTCGTCCTTCCTTGCAAGGCACACCGCATCCTCCAAGGCAAGCCCCGATGCCCCTTCAAATCGTCCCACTCGGGTGGCGTTGTCTCCACGTGATTGTCAGTACCTCGGACCTGACACGCGACGCACCCCGGCTCATTGTCATCACTTTTATGGCGCATTACCTCAGACAAGACAAGCCCCAAGCACCGTATGAATCCTCAAGCTTTCATGGATTTGTCTGGAGGCCATTTTTCCATGTCCGTGGGCATGTCACTAGGTGGCTCTGGGCACGCAGGACAAGACCCACGCCCAGGGGGGGTCGCCGACCACTCCCCCCCTAAAGAGACATTTATGCCTTTCCAGCTGTCCCACCAGGAAACATCAGCACTGACGAGGAGACATACTGGAGGGTTTAGACAACCCTGTGGGCACCACAGCGCATGAAAGTCAACACGTGTTGCCCTAAAAGATATATGAAACCGTAGGAACAGCCACCGATGTGACCCCTTAGGCACATGAAGGCCGCCGACACGTAGTAGCATTCATCCCGGGTAGCGTCCAACACCGCCGAGAAGACAGGCCCCATGTCCAGAGAGGGTCCTCACGCATGAAATGAATTCTCTTTAGGTGGTCATTGTCATTACATACGGGACACGACAACAGATGACAAACCCCACCGCAACGTCCTTCCTTTCAAGGCACGCCACACGCACCAAGACGGGCCTCGAGGCCCCTTCAAATCGTCTCACTCGGATGCCATTGTCTGGACACGACTGTCAGTCCGCAGGATCACACATGCGACAAACCCCATCTCATTGTCATCGTTTTTAGGGCGCACTACCTCGGGCAAGACAAGCCCCAAGCACGAGACGAATCATCAGGAATTCATGGCACTGCGTCGATGCCATTTTCCATGTCACTCGGCATGTCATTGGGTGGCTCTAGGCACGCAGGACAAGACCCACGCCCAGGGGGGGTCGCCGACCACTCCCCCCCTAAAGAGACATTTATGCATTTCCAGCTATACCACCAGGAAACATCAACAGTGACGAGGAGACATACTGATGGGTTTAGACCACCCTAAGGGCACTGCAGTGCATGAAAGACAACACGGGTTGCCCTAAAAGAGCTATGAAACCATAGGAAGGGCCACCGACGTGACCCCTTAGGCACATGAAGGCCGCCGACACGTCATGGCATCCGCCCCGCGTCTCGTCCATCACCGCAGAGAAGACACGCCCCATGTCCAGAGCTGGTCCTCACGCCTCAAAGGAATTATCTTTAGGCGGTCATTGTCAATACATACCGTACCCAACAACATATGACAAACCCCACCACGTCGTCCTTCCTTGCAAGGCACACCGCATCCACCAAGGCAAGACCCGAGGTCCCTTCAAATCGTCCCACTCGGATGGCGTTGTCTCCACGTGATTGTCAGTACGTCGGACCTGACACGCGACGCACCCCGGCTCATTGTCATCACTTTTATGACGCATTACCTCAGACAAGACAAGCCCCAAGCACCGTACGAATAATCAAGCTTTCATGGATTTGTCTGGAGGTCGTTTTTCCATGTTCGTGGGCATGTCACTGGGTGGCTCTGGGCACGCAGGACAAGACCCACGCCCAGGGGGGGTCGCCGACCACTCCCCCCCTAAAGAGACATTTATGCATTTCCAGCTGTCCCACCAGGAAACATCAGCACTGACGAGGACACATACTGATGGGTTCAGACAACCCAATGGGCACCACAACGCATGAAAGACAGCACGTGTTGCCCTTAAAGAGCTACGAATCCATACGAACAGCCACCAAAGTGACCCCTTAGGCACACGAAGGCCGCCGACACGTCATGGCATCCGTCCCGGGTATCATCCAACACCGCCGAGAAGACAGGACCCATGTCCAGAGTGGGTCCCCGCGCATGAAATGAATTATCTTTAGGCGGTCATTGTCTTTACATTCCGAACACAACAACATGTGACAAACCCCACCTCGACGTCCTTCCTTTCAAGAAACGCCGCATGCACCAAGACGGGCCCCGAGACCCCTTCAAATCGTCTCACTCGGATGCCATTGTCTGAACGCGACTGTCAGTCCGCAGGATCTCGAAGGCGACAAACACCATCCCATTGTCATCGTTTTTATGGCGCACTACCTCGGGCAAGACAAGCCCCAAGCACGGGACGAATCATCAGGCATTCATGGCATTACGTCGATGTCATTTTGCATGTCAATGGGCATCACATTGGGTGGCTCTAGGCACGCAAGACAAGACCCACGCCCGGGGGGGTCGCCGACCACTCCCCCCCTAAAGAGACATTTATGCATTTCCAGCTATTCCACCAGGAAACATCAACACCGACGAGGAGACATACTGATGGGTTTAGACCACCCTGAGGGCAGGGCAGCGCATGAAAGGCAACACGTGTTGCCCTAAAAGAGCTATGAAACCATAGGAAGGGCCACCGACGTGACCCCTTAGGCACATGAAGGCCGCCGACACGTCATGGCATCCGTCCCACGTATCGTCCATCACCACAGCGAAGACACGCCCCATGTCCAGAGCGGGTCCCCACGCATGAAAGGAATTCTCTTTAGGCGGTCATTGTCATTACATACCGGACCCAACAACATATGACAAACCCCACCTCATTGTCCTTCCATTCAAGGCACACCGCATCCACCAAGGCAAGCCCTGAGGCCCCTTCAAATCCTCTCACCCGGATGGCGTTGTCTCCACCTGATTGTCAGTACGGAGGACCTGACACGCGACGAAACCCGGCTCATTGTCATCACTTTTATGGCGCACTACCTCGAACAAGACAAGCCCCAAGCACCGGACGAATCATCAAGCTGTCTTTGCTTTGTCCGGAGGCTGTTTTTCCATGTCCGTGGGCATGTCACTGGGTGGCTCTGGGCACGCAGGACAAGACCCACGCCCAGGGGGGGTCGCCGACCACTCCCCCCCTAAAGAGACATTTATGCATTTCCAGCTGTCCCACCAGGAAACATCAGCACTGACGAGGAGACATACTGATGGGTTTAGACAACCCTGTGGGCACCACAGCGCATGAAAGACAACACGTGTTGCCCTAAAAGAGATATGAAACCATAGGAACAGCCACTGATGTGACCCCTTAGGCACATCAAGGCCGCCGACACGTAGTAGCATTCGTCGCGGGTAGCATCCAACGCCGCCGAGAAGACAGGCCCCATGTCCAGAGCGGGTCCTCGCGCATGAAATGAATTCTCTTTAGGTGGTCATTGTCATTACATACGGGACACGACAACATATGAAAAACCCCACCTCGACGTCCTTCCTTTCAAGGCACGCCGCATGCACCAAGACGGGCCCTGAGGCCCCTTCAAATCGTCTCACTCGGATGCCATTGTCTGGACGCGACTGTCAGTCCGCAGGATCGCACATGCGACAAACCCCGTCTCATTGCCATCGTTTTTAGGGCGCACTACCTCGGGCAAGACAAGCCCCAAGCACGGGACGAATCATCAGGAATTCATGGCATTGCGTCGATGCCATTTTCCATGTCACTGGGCATGTCTGTGGGTGGCTCTCGGCACGCAGGACAAGACCCACGCCCAGGGGGGGTCGCCGAACACTCCCCCCCTAAAGAGACATTTATGCATTTCCAGCTATTCCACCAGGAAACATCAACACTGACGAGGAGACATACTGAGTGGTTTAGACCACCCAGAGGGAACCGCAGCGCATGAAAGGCAACACGTGTTGCCCTAAAAGGGCTATGAAACCATAGGAAGGGACACCGACGTGGCCCCTTAGGCACATGAAGGCCGCCGACACGTCATGGCATCCGTCCCGCGTATCGTCCAACACCGCCGAGGAGACAGGACCCATGTCCAGAGCGGGTCCTCACGCATGAAATGAATTCTCTTTAGGTGGTCATTGTCTTTACATACCGGACACAACAACATATGACAAACCCCACCTCAACGTCCTTCCTTTCAAGGCACGCCGCACGCACCAAGACGGGCCCCGAGGCCCCTTCAAATCGCCTCACTAGGATTCCATTGTCTGGACGCGATTGTCAGTCCGTAGGATCTCACAGGCGACAAACCCCACCCATCTCATTGTCATCGGTTTTATGGCGCACCACCTCGGGCAAGACAAGACCCTAGCACGGGAAGAATCATCAGGAATTCAGGGCATTGCGTCGATGCCATTTTCCATGTCACTGGGCATGTCATTGGGTGGCTCTAGGCACGCAGGACAAGACCCACGCCCAGGGGGGTCGCCGACCACTCCCCCCCTAAAGAGACATTTATGCATTTCCAGCTATCCCACCAGGAAACATCAACACTGACGAGGAGACATACTGATGGGTTTAGACCACCCTGAGGGCACCACAGCGCATGAAAGACAACACGTGTTGCCCTAAAAGAGCTATGAAACCATAGGAAGGGCCACCGACGTGACCCCTTATGCACATGAAGGCCACCGACAAGTCATGGCATCCATCCCGCGTATCGTCGATCACCGCCGAGAAGACACGCCCCATGTCCAGAGCGGGTCCTCACTCATGAAAAGAATTCTCTTTAGGTGGTAATTGTAATTACATACAGGACCCAACAACATATGAAAAACCCCACCTCGACGTCCTTCCTTTCAAGGCACGTCGCATCCACCAAGACATGCCCCGAGGCCACTTCAAATCGTCTCACTCGGATGGCTTTGTCTCCACGCGATTGTCAGTTCGTCGGACCTGACACGCGACGAACCCCGTCTCATTGTCATCGCTTTTATGGGGCACTACCGCGGGCAAGACAAGCCCCAAGCACAGGAGGAATCATCTAGAGGCCATTTTTCCATGTCTGTGGGCATGTCACTGGGTGGCTCTGGGCACGCAGGACAAGACCCACGCCCAGGGGGGGTCGCCGACCACTCCCCCCCTAAAGAGACATTTCTGCATTTCCAGCTCTCCCACCAGGAAACATCAGCACTGACGAGGAGACATACTGAGTGGTTCAGACCACCCAGAGGGAACCGCAGCGCATGAAAGACAACACGTGTTGCCCTAAAAGAGCTATGAAACCATAGGAACGGCAACCGACGTGACCCCTTAGGCACGTGAAGGCCGCCGACACGTCATGGCATCCTTCCCGCGTATCGTCGACCACCGCCGAGAAGACAGACCCCATGTCCAGAGCGGGTCCTCACGCATGAAATGAATTCTCTTTAGGTGGTCGGTGTCGTTACATACCGAACCCAACAACATATGACAAACCCCAGCTCGGCGTCCTTCCTTTCAAGGCACCCCGCATCCACCAAGACAAGCCTCGAGGCCCCTTCAAATCGTCTCACTCGGATGGCATTGTCTCCACGCGATTGTCGGTACGTAGGACCTCACACGCGACGAACCCCGGCTCATTGTCAAAGCTTTTAAGGCGCACTACCCCGGAGAAGACAAGCCCCAAGCACCGGACGAATCATCACGCATTGATGGCATTGTCTAGAGGCCATTTTTCCATGTCCGTGGGCATGTCACTGGGTGGCTCGAGGCACGCAGGACAAGACCCACGCCCAGGGGGGGTCGCCGACCACTACCCCCCTAAAGAGACATTTATGCATTTACAGCTATCCCACCAGGAAACATCAGCACTGACGAGGAGACATACTGAGTGGTTTAGACCACCCAGAGGGCACCCCAGCTCATGAAAGACAACGCGAGTTGCCCTAAAAGAGCTATGAAACCATAGGAACGGCCACCGACGTGACCCCTTAGGCACATGAAGGCCGCCGGCACGTCATGGCATCCGTCCCGCGTGTCGTCGACCACCGCCGAGAAGACAACCCCATGTCCAGAGCGGGTCCTCACGCATGAAACGAATTCTATTTAGGTGGTCATGGACGTTACATACCGGACCCAACAAGATATGGCAAACCCCAGCTCGGCGTCCTTCCTTTCAAGGCACCCCGCATCCACCAATGCAAGCCCCGATGCCCCTTCAAATCGTCTCACTCGGATGGAATTGTCTCCACGCGATTGTCAGTACGTAGGACCTGACACGCGACGAACCCCGACTCATTTTCAAAGCTTTGATGGCGCACTACCCCGGACAAGACAAGCCCCAAGCACCGGACGAATCATCAAGCATTCATGGGATTGTCTAGAGGCCATTTTTCCATGTCCGTGGGCATGTCATTGGGTGGCTCTGGGCACGCAGGACAAGACCCACGCCCAGGGGGGGTCGCCGACCACTCCCCCCCTAAAGAGACATTTATGCATTTCCAGCTATCCCACCAGGAAACATCATCAGTGACGAGGAGACATACTGAGGGGTTTAGACATCCCAGAGGTCAGTGCAGCGCATGAAAGACAACACGTGTTGCC
>CAUJRU010001343.1:0-20000 GCA_963277665.1 Viscum album | reverse complement strand
GCAAAAACCCAATCCCGCCGCGCCTCCCACATCCCACCATCCGCAGCAACTCAACCACCCTGAGGCGGCTTTTAAGCAAGCCAAGCCGCACTGCTCTAGAGAAGGCGAGGGAAGGGCAGGAGCGTCGAGGGACGACAAAGGAACACCAACCCACCATGCCTCCCACATCCCACCATCCAAGGAACTCCGCCACCGACAGGTGGCCTTTTAAGCAAGCCCGAACCGCAACGCTCCATGAAAGGTGAGGAAAAAGGCGGGCACGGCATGAGACTGGGCAAAAACCCATTCTTTCCAATGCCCCCCACATCCCACCGGTGAGGAAAAGGAATTACAGCGTCCCACCGCCATGCCTCCCACATCCCACCTTCCGAAGGAACTCAACCGCCATGAGGCAGATTTTAAGCAGACGAACCCACAACGCTCCAGGGACGTTGAGGAAAAGGAGTCATGACAGGAACGGAGGCCCTATGTCCCGCCGCACCCCCCACATCCCACCATTCAAAAGAACTCAACCACCGTTGAGAAACTTTTAACCAAGAACCAGGACACCAACCATGCTCATCTATCATCATCCCATCCAAGTTATATCTGTCTAGTATCGCATCGTCTTTTTAGCAAGCCCTTGGAAGACGGAACCGCAATTGTGCGAGAGAATTCAACCCAAGCATATAGACGGGGCCCCTACATCAGCACCAAAAAAATTCCACTACCAACAGGGAGAACTCCAAAGGGACAAGTGAGGGTCTTCTAGGTGGAGCTCACCCACCTGGGGATTCTTCGCTTGAGATATAACCGAGGAGAAAGTCACCCCTGGAACTGATTTAATGAGACCCGTCACAGTATCACCATCTTTCGATTAGTTTGTCCTTTACATGCGGGACCTGATCTTTGAGACAGGCATATGACTAGTGGAAGGATCAGCCATGTAGCATCACCAACAACATCTGCATTGTTTGGGGTATGACTGAGCTGACCACTCAGACCCCAACACAAGCCCAAACCGTCGTCCCGAACATTCAATTCTGTTCGATTAGTTTGTCCTTTGTACATGCACAACCTGATCTTTGAGACAAGCATATGACTAATGGAAGGATCAGCCAGGTAGCATCACCAACCACATCTGCAATGTTTGAGGTATGACTGAGCAGACCACTCAGACCCCAACACAAGCCCCAACCATCTTCCCAAATCGACAGGATTCCCCTTAATGAGTCATCACCTCCGCATGACGCTCGTGTATCTTGCAGAAACAGTAGATACACATTCTCAAGCCACCCTTATGAACATCATCACCCAAGGCATGACTGAGGAGGAAGGCACCCCAACTTGTCCAATAATGAACCATGGAAATCGTCACCCTGTTGGTGTGAGTTTCTTAGGACCCAAATAACTCGCACGTGGCCCCGACAATGCGTTGAGCAAAGCACTCCCACCAATCATTGCCCAAGGCAGCTTGCTATGGTTCGCATGAAATATCGCTGAATGAGAAATTTAGGAGCACGCTCTTGCATCCTGGTGATACCGACAGTTTCGCGCTTGAACCACTACCAAAATTCCACAACGCTCCAGAGAAGGTGAGGAAAAGGCGGTACAGCAAGGGACGACAAAGGAACCCAATCCCACCATGCCTCCCACATCCCAACATCTGCAAGAACTCAACCACACTCGGTGGCTTTTAAGCATAGCCCGACCCGCAACGCTCCATGAAAGGTGAGGAAAAAGGTGGGTACGACAGGACGGGGAAACAACCCAATCCCGCCCATACCCCCCACATCCCACCAGTGAGGAAAAAGGTAGGAACGTCAGGGGATGAGGAGGGAAACCCCCATCCCGCCGTGCCTCCCACATCTCACATTCCGTAGGAACTCAACCGCCATGAGGCAGCTTTTAAGCAGACGAACCAGCAACGCTCAAGAGACGTCAAGGAAAAGGAGTCAGGGTAGGTACGGGGGTCCTATGTCCCGCCGCGCCGCCCACATCCCACCATCCACAGGATCCCACAAACCGTGAGGCGGTATTTAAGCACCCAGCCCGCAATGCTCCACAGACGGGGAGGAAAAGGCAGGCACGTCAGGGGACGGGGCAAAAACCCAATCCCGCCGCGCCTCCCACATCCCACCATCCGCAACAACTCAACCACCCTGAGGCGGCTTTTAAGCAAGCCAAGCCGCACTGCTCTAGAGAAGGCGAGGGAAGGGCAGGAGCGTCGAGGGACGACAAAGGAACACCAACCCACCATGCCTCCCACATCCCACCATCCAAGGAACTCCGCCACCGACAGGTGGCCTTTTAAGCAAGCCCGAACCGCAACGCTCCATGAAAGGTGAGGAAAAAGGCGGGCACGGCATGAGACTGGGCAAAAACCCATTCTTTCCAATGCCCCCCACATCCCACCGGTGAGGAAAAGGAATTACAGCGTCCCACCGCCATGCCTCCCACATCCCACCTTCCGAAGGAACTCAACCGCCATGAGGCAGATTTTAAGCAGACGAACCCACAACGCTCCAGGGACGTTGAGGAAAAGGAGTCATGACAGGAACGGAGGCCCTATGTCCCGCCGCACCCCCCACATCCCACCATTCAAAAGAACTCAACCACCGTTGCGAAACTTTTAACCAAGAACCAGGACACCAACCATGCTCATCTATCATCATCCCATCCAAGTTATATCTGTCTAGTATCGCATTGTCTTTTTAGCAAGCCCTTGGAAGACGGAACCGCAATTGTGCGAGAGAATTCAACCCAAGCATATAGACGGGGCCCCTACATCAGCACCAAAAAAATTCCACTACCAACAGGGAGAACTCCAAAGGGACAAGTGAGGGTCTTCTAGGTGGAGCTCACCCACCTGGGGATTCTTCGCTTGAGATATAACCGAGGAGAAAGTCACCCCTGGCACTGATTTAATGAGACCCGTCACAGTATCACCATCTTTCGATTAGTTTGTCCTTTACATGCGGGACCTGATCTTTGAGACAGGCATATGACTAGTGGAAGGATCAGCCATGTAGCATCACCAACAACATCTGCATTGTTTGGGGTATGACTGAGCTGACCACTCAGACCCCAACACAAGCCCAAACCGTCGTCCCGAACATTCAATTCTGTTCGATTAGTTTGTCCTTTGTACATGCACAACCTGATCTTTGAGACAAGCATATGACTAATGGAAGGATCAGCCAGGTAGCATCACCAACCACATCTGCAATGTTTGAGGTATGACTGAGCAGACCACTCAGACCCCAACACAAGCCCCAACCATCTTCCCAAATCGACAGGATTCCCCTTAATGAGTCATCACCTCCGCATGACGCTCGTGTATCTTGCAGAAACAGTAGATACACATTCTCAAGCCACCCTTATGAACATCATCACCCAAGGCATGACTGAGGAGGAAGGCACCCCAACTTGTCCAATAATGAACCATGGAAATCGTTACCCTGTTGGTGTGAGTCTCTTAGGACACAAATAACTCGCACGTGGCCCCGACAATGCGTTGAGCAAAGCACTCCCACCAATCATTGCCCAAGGCAGCTTGCTATGGTTCGCATGGAATATCGCTGAATGAGAAATTTAGGAGCACGCTCTCGCATCCTGGTGATACCGACAGTTTCGCGCTTGAACCACTACCAAAATTCCACAACGCTCCAGAGAAGGTGAGGAAAAGGCGGTACAGCAAGGGACGACAAAGGAACCCAATCCCACCATGCCTCCCACATCCCAACATCTGCAAGAACTCAACCACACTCAGTGGATTTTAAGCAAAGCCCGACCCGCAACGCTCCATGAAAGGTGAGGAAAAAGGTGGGTACGACAGGACGGGGAAACAACCCAATCCCGCCCATACCCCCCACATCCCACCAGTGAGGGAAAAGGTAGGAACGTCAGGGGATGAGGAGGGAAACCCCCATCCCGCCGTGCCTCCCACATCTCACATTCCGTAGGAACTCAACCGCCATGAGGCAGCTTTTAAGCAGACGAACCAGCAACGCTCAAGAGACGTCGAGGAAAAGGAGTCATGGTAGGTACGGGGGTCCTATGTCCCGCCGCGCCGCCCACATCCCACCATCCACAGGATCCCACAAACCGTGAGGCGGTATTTAAGCACCCAGCCCGCAATGCTCCACAGACGGGGAGGAAAAGGCAGGCACGTCAGGGGACGGGGCAAAAACCCAATCCCGCCGCGCCCCCCACATCCCACCATCCGCAGCAACTCAACCACCCTGAGGCAGCTTTTAAGCAAGCAAAGCCGCACTGCTCTAGAGAAGGCGAGGGAAGGGCAGGAGCGTCGAGGGACGACAAAGGAACACCAACCCACCATGCCTCCCACATCCCACCATCCAAGGAACTCCGCCACCAACAGGTGGCCTTTTAAGCAAGCCCGAACCGCAACGCTCCATGAAAGGTGAGGAAAAAGGCGGGCACGGCATGAGACTGGGCAAAAACCCATTCTTTCCAATGCCCCCCACATCCCACCGGTGAGGAAAAGGAATTACAGCGTCCCACCGCCATGCTTCCCACATCCCACCTTCCGAAGGAACTCAACCGCCGTGAGGCAGATTTTAAGCAGACGAACCCACAACGCTCCAGGGACGTTGAGGAAAAGGAGTCATGACAGGAACAGAGGCCCTATGTCCCGCCGCACCCCCCACATCCCACCATTCAAAAGAACTCAACCACCGTTGCGAAACTTTTAACCAAGAACCAGGACACCAACCATGCTCATCTATCATCATCCCATCCAAGTTATATCTGTCTAGTATCGCATCGTCTTTTTAGCAAGCCCTTGGAACCCGAAACCAAAATTGTGCGAGAGAATTCAACCCAAGCATATAGACGGGGCCCGTACATCAGCACCAACAAAATTCCACTACCAACAGGGAGAACTCCAAAGGGACAAGTGAGGGTCTTCAAGGTGGAGCTCACCCACCTGGGGATTCTTCGCTTGAGGTATAACCGAGGAGAAAGTCAGCCCTGGCACTGATTTAATGAGACCCGTCACAGTATCACCATCTTTCGATTAGTTTGTCCTTTACATGCGGGACCTGATCTTTGAGACAGGCATATGACTAGTGGAAGGATCAACCATGTAGCATCACCAACCACATCTGCAATGTTTGAGGTATGACTGAGTAGACCACTCAGACCCCAACACAAGCCCAAACCGTCGTCCCGAGCATTCAATTCCATTCGATTAGTTTGTCCTTCGTACATGCACAGCCTGATCTTTGAGACAATAATATGACTAATGGAAAGATCAACCGGGTACCATCACCAACCACATCTGCAATGTTTGAGGTATGACTGAGCAGACCACTCAGACCCCAACACAAGCCCGAACCATCTCTTCCCAAATCGACATGTTTCCCCTTAATTAGTCATCACCTCTGCATGACGCTCGTGTATCTTGCAGAAACAGTAGATACACATTCTCAAGCCACCCTTATGAACATCATCACCCAAGGCATGACTGAGGAGGAAGGCACCCCAACTTGTCCAATAATGAACCATGGAAATCGTTACCCTGTTGGTGTGAGTTTCTTAGGACCCAAATAACTCGCACGTGGCCCCGACAATGCGTTGAGCAAAGCACTCCCACCAATCATTGCCCAAGGCAGCTTGCTATGGTTCGCATGGAATATCACTGAATGAGAAATTTAGGAGCACGCTCTCGCATCCTGGTGATACCGACAGTTTCGCGCTTGAACCACTACCAAAATTCCACAACGCTCCAGAGAAGGTGAGGAAAAGGCGGTACAGCAAGGGACGACAAAGGAACCCAATCCCACCATGCCTCCCACATCCCAACATCTGCAAGAACTCAACCACAATCAGTGGATTTTAAGCAAAGCCCGACCCGCAACGCTCCATGAAAGGTGAGGAAAAAGGTGGGTACGACAGGACGGGGAAACAACCCAATCCCACCCATACCCCCCACATCCCACCAGTGAGGAAAAAGGTAGGAACGTCAGGGGATGAGGAGGGAAACCCCCATCCCGCCGTGCCTCCCACATCTCACATTCCGTAGGAACTCAACCGCCATGAGGCAGCTTTTAAGCAGACGAACCAGCAACGCTCAAGAGACGTCGAGGAAAAGGAGTCATGGTAGGTACGGGGGTCCTATGTCCCGCCGCGCCGCCCACATCCCACCATCCACAGGATCCCACAAACCGTGAGGCGGTATTTAAGCACCCAGCCCGCAATGCTCCACAGACGGGGAGGAAAAGGCAGGCACGTCAGGGGACGGGGCAAAAACCCAATCCCGCCGCGCCCCCCACATCCCACCATCCGCAGCAACTCAACCGCCCTGAGGCAGCTTTTAAGCAAGCAGAGCCGCACTGCTCTAGAGAAGGCGAGGGAAGGGCAGGAGCGTCGAGGGACGACAAAGGAACACCAACCCACCATGCCTCCCACATCCCACCATCCAAGGAACTCCGCCACCAACAGGTGGCCTTTTAAGCAAGCCCGAACCGCAACGCTCCATGAAAGGTGAGGAAAAAGGCGGGCACGGCATGAGACTGGGCAAAAACCCATTCTTTCCAATGCCCCCCACATCCCACCGGTGAGGAAAAGGAATTACAGCGTCCCACCGCCATGCCTCCCACATCCCACCTTCCGAAGGAACTCAACCGCCATGAGGCAGATTTTAAGCAGACGAACCCACAACGCTCCAGGGACGTTGAGGAAAAGGAGTCATGACAGGAACGGAGGCCCTATGTCCCGCCGCACCCCCCACATCCCACCATTCAAAAGAACTCAACCACCGTTGCGAAACTTTTAACCAAGAACCAGGACACCAACCATGCTCATCTATCATCATCCCATCCAAGTTATATCTGTCTAGTATCGCATCGTCTTTTTAGCAAGCCCTTGGAACCCGAAACCAAAATTGTGCGAGAGAATTCAACCCAAGCATATAGACGGGGCCCTTACATCAGCACCAACAAAATTCCACTACCAACAGGGAGAACTCCAAAGGGACAAGTGAGGTTCTTCTAGGTGGAGCTCACCCACCTGGGGATTCTTCGCTTGATGTATAACCGAGGAGAAAGTCAGCCGTGTCACTGATTTAATGAGACCCTTCACAGTATCACCATCTTTCGATTAGTTTGTCCTTGTACATGCAGGACCTGATCTTTGAGACACGCATATGACTAGTGGAAGGATCACCCATGTAGCGTCACTAACCACATCTGCAATGTTTGAGGTATGACTGAGCAGACCACTCAGACCCCAACACAAGCCTAAACCGTCGTCCCGAGCATTCAATTCCATTCGATTAGTTTGTCCTTTGTACATGCACGACCTGATCTTTGATACAAGCATATGACTAATGGAAGGATCAGCCAGGTAGCATCACCAACCACATCTGCAATGTTTGAGGTATGACTGAGCAAACCACTCAGACCCCAACACAAGCCCAAACCATCTTCCCAAATCGACATGTTTCCCCTTAATTAGTCATCACCTCTGTATGACGCTCGTGTATCTTGCAAAAACAATAGATACACATTCTTCGCTTGATGTATAACCGAGGAGAACGTCAAACTTGTCACTGATTTAATGAGACCCTTCACAGTATCACCATCTTTCGGTTAGTTTGTCCCTGTACATGCACAGACTGATCTTTGAGACAAGCATATGACTAGTGTTCTCATCGGATATCCAACCAAGCCAAACCGTGTTCCATCATTCACATGGAAACATGTACAAGGACCAAATGAAAGCGAGGAGAAATTAAACCCCCACTTACGGATGAGGGTGCCAACGAGACCAACGTTCCCTTCCCAAAAAAGGGAGACCGCAGTATCTTGACAACCATCCACCACTCCCACACAATCGCGTAAGCACAACCATCAACCCACACAACTGACCGTCACGCCTCGAGGGAAGCAACCCGAGAGGCATCACAATGCAGCACATGAAGGCAGGGAAAGCCCGCTATGCATGACACAAGGGAAGGATTGATATACCCAACCCCCTAGCGCCAACGAGACCAACGTTCCATTCCCAAAAAAGGGAGACCGCAGTATCTTGACAACCATCCACCACTTCCACACAATCGCATAAGGGCAACCATCAACCCACACAACTGATCATGCACAACCTGATCTTTGAGACAAGCATATGACTAGTAGAAGGATCAGCCATGTAGCATCACCAACAACATCTGCATTGTTTGAGGTATGACTGAGCTCACCACTCAGACCCCAACACAAGCCCAAACCATCATCCCGAACATTCAATTCCGTTCCATTAGTTTGTCCTTTGTACATGCACAACCTGATCTTTGGGACAAGCATATGACTAATGGAAGGATCAGCCAGGTTGCATCACCAACCACATCTGCAATGTTTGAGGTATGACTGAGCAGACCACTCAGACCCCAACACAAGCCCAAACCGTCTTTCCAAATCGACAGGAACCCAATTAATGAGTCATCACCTCTGCATGATGCTCAATACCGCAATTGTGCGAGAGAATTCAACCCAAGCATATAAACAGGGCCCGTATATCATAACTGACAAAATTCCACTACCAACAGGGAGAACTCCGAAGGGACAAGTGAGGGTCTTCTAGGTGGAGCTCACCCACCTGGGGATTCTTCTCTTGATGTATAACTGAGGAGAAAGTCAGCCCTGGCACTAATTTAATGAGACCCATCACAGTATCACCATCTTTCGATTAGTTTGTCTTTGTACATGCGGGACCTGATCTTTGAGTCAAGCATATGACTAGTTGAAGGATCAGCCATGTAGCATCACCAACAACATCTGCATTGTTTGAGGTATGACTGAGCTAACCACTCAGACCCCAACACAAGCCCAAACCGTCGTCCCGAACATTCAATTCCATTCGATTAGTTTTTCCTTTGTACATGCACCACCTGATCTTTGGGACAAGCATATGACTAATGGAAGGATCAGCCAGGTAGCATCACCAACCACATCTGCAATGTTTGAGGTATGACTGAGCAAACCACTCAGACCCCAACACAAGCCCAAACCATCTTCCCAAATCGACAGGATTCCCCTTAATGAGTCATCACCTCTGCGTGACGACGCTCGTGTATCTTGTCGAAACAATAGATACACATTCTTCGCTTGATGTATAACCGAGGAGAACGTCAAACTTGTCACTGATTTAATGAGACCCTTCACAATATCACCATCTTTCGGTTAGTTTGTCCCTGTACATGCACAGACTGATCTTTGAGACAAGCATTTGACTAGTGTTCTCAACGGATATCCAACCAAGCCAAACCGTGTTCCATCATTCACATGGAAACATGCACAAGGACCAAATGAAAGCGAGGAGAAATTAATCCCCCACTTACGGATGAGGGTGCCAACGAGACCAACGTTCCCTTCCCAAAAAAGGGAGACCGCAGTATCTTGACAACCATCCACCACTCCCACACAATCGCGTAAGCACAACCATCAACCCACACAACTGACCGTGACGCCTCAAGGGAAGCAACCCGAGAGGCATCACAATGCAGCACATGAAGGCAGGGAAAGCCCGCTATGCATGACACAAGGGAAGGATTTATATACCCAACCCCCTAGAGCCAAGGAGACCAACGTTCCCTTCCCAAAAAAGGGAGACCGCAGTATCTTGACAACCATCCACCACTCCCACACAATCGCGTAAGCACAACCATCAACCCACACAACTGACTGTGACACCTCGAGGGAAGCAACCCGAGAGACATCACAATGCAGCACATGAAGGCAGGGAAAGCCCGCTATGCATGACACAAGGGAAGGATTTATATACCCAACCCCCTAGAGCCAAGGAGACCAACGTTCCCTTCCCAAAAAAGGGAGACCGCAGTATCTTGACAACCATCCACCACTCCCACACAATCGCGTAAGCACAACCATCAACCCACACAACTGACCGTGACGCCTCAAGGGAAGCAACCCCAGAGGCATCACAATGCAGCACATGAAGGCAGGGAAAGCCCGCTATGCATGACACAAGGGAAGGATTTATATACCCAACCCCCTAGAGCCAAGGAGACCAACGTTCCCTTCCCAAAAAAGGGAGACCGCAGTATCTTGACAACCATCCACCACTCCCACACAATCGCGTAAGCACAACCATCAACCCACACAACTGACTGTGACGCCTCGAGGGAAGCAACCCGAGAGACATCACAATGCAGCACATGAAGGCAGGGAAAGCCCGCTATGCATGACACAAGGGAAGGATTTATATACCCAACCCCCTAGAGCCAACGAGACCAACGTTCCCTTCCCAAAAAAGGGAGACCGCAGTATCTTGACAGCCATCCACCACTCCCACACAATCGCGTAAGCACAACCATCAACCCACACAACTGACCGTGACGCCTCGAGGGAAGCAACCCGAGAGGCATCACAATGCAGCACATGAAGGCAGGGAAAGCCCGCTATGCATGACACAAGGGAAGGATTGATATACCCAACCCCCTAGAGCCAACGAGACCAACGTTCCCTTCCCAAAAAAGGGAGACCGCAGTATCTTGACAACCATCCACCACTCCCACACAATCGCGTAAGCACAACCATCAACCCACACAACTGACCGTGACGCCTCGAGGGAAGCAACCCGAGAGGCATCACAATGCAGCACATGAAGGCAGGGAAAGCCCGCTATGCATGACACAAGGGAAGGATTGATATACCCAACCCCCTAGAGCCAACGAGACCAACGTTCCCTTCCCAAAAAAGGGAGACCGCGGTATCTTGACAACCATCCACCACTCCCACACAATCGCATAAGCGCAACCATCAACCCACACAACTGATCATGCAGGACCTGATCTTTGAGACAAGCATATGACTAGTGGAAGGATCAGACATGTAGAATCACCAACAACATCTGCATTGTTTGAGGTATGACTGAGCTCACCACTCAGACCCCAACACAAGCCCAAACCGTCGTCCCGAACATTCAATTCCGTTCGATTAGTTTGTCCATTGTACATGCACAACCTGATCTTTGAGACAAGCATATGACTAATGGAAGGATCAACAAGGTTGCATCACCAACCAAATCTGCAATGTTTGAGGTATGACCCCACCTCAACGTCCTTCCCTTCAAGGCACGCCGCATGCACCAAGACGGGCCTCGAGGCCCCTTCAAATCGTCTCACTCGGATGCCATTGTCTGGAAACGACTATCAGCCCGCAAGATCACACATGCGACAAACCCCATCTCGTTGTCATCGTTTTTAGGGCGCACTACCTCGGGAAAGACAAGCCCCAAGCACGGGACGAATCATCGAGAATTCATGGCATTGCGTCCATGCCATTTTCCATGTCACTGGGCATGTCATCGGGTGGCTCTAGGCACGCAGGACAAGACCCACGCCCAGGGGGGGTCGCCGACCACTCCCCCCCCTAAAGAGACATTTATGCATTTCCAGCTATTCCACCAGGAAACATCAACAGTGACGAGGAGACATACTGATGGGTTTAGACCACCCTAAGGGCACCGCAGTGCATGAAAGACAACACGGGTTGCCCTAAAAGAGCTATGAAACCATAGGAAGGGCCACCGACGTGACCCCTTAGGCACATGAAGGCCGCCGACACGTCATGGCATCCGTCCCGCGTCTCGTCCATCACCGCAGAGAAGACACGCCCCATGTCCAGAGCGGGTCCTCACGCATGAAAGGAATTATCTTGAGGCGGTCATTGTCATTACATACCGTACCCAACAACATATGACAAACCCCACCACGTCGTCCTTCCTTGCAAGGCACACCGCATCCTCCAAGGCAAGCCCCGATGCCCCTTCAAATCGTCCCACTCGGGTGGCGTTGTCTCCACGTGATTGTCAGTACGTCGGACCTGACACGCGACGCACCCCGGCTCATTGTCATCACTTTTATGGCGCATTACCTCAGACAAGACAAGCCCCAAGCACCGTATGAATCCTCAAGCTTTCATGGATTTGTCTGGAGGCCATTTTTCCATGTCCGTGGGCATGTCACTAGGTGGCTCTGGGCACGCAGGACAAGACCCACGCCCAGGGGGGGTCGCCGACCACTCCCCCCCTAAAGAGACATTTATGCATTTTCAGCTGTCCCACCAGGAAACATCAGCACTGACGAGGAGACATACTAACGGGTTTAGACAACCCTGTGGGCACCACAGCGCATGAAAGACAACACGTGTTGCCCTAAAAGATATATGAAACCATAGGAACAGCCACCGATGTGACCCCTTAGGCACATGAAGGCCGCCGACACGTAGTAGCATTCATCCCGGGTAGCGTCCAACACCGCCGAGAAGACAGGCCCCATGTCCAGAGAGGGTCCTCACGCATGAAATGAATTCTCTTTAGGTGGTCATTGTCATTACATACGGGACACGACAACAGATGACAAACCCCACCGCAACGTCCTTCCTTTCAAGGCACGCCACACGCACCAAGACGGGCCTCGAGGCCCCTTCAAATCGTCTCACTCGGATGCCATTGTCTGGACACGACTGTCAGTCCGCAGGATCACACATGCGACAAACCCCATCTCATTGTCATCGTTTTTAGGGCGCACTACCTCGGGCAAGACAAGCCCCAAGCACGGGACGAATCATCAGAAATTCATGGCACTGCGTCGATGCCATTTTCCATGTCACTCGGCATGTCAGTGGGTGGCTCTAGGCACGCAGGACAAGACCCACGCCCAGGGGGGGTCGCCGACCACTCCCCCCCTAAAGAGACATTTATGCATTTCCAGCTATACCACCAGGAAACATCAACAGTGACGAGGAGACATACTGATGGGTTTAGACCACCCTAAGGGCACCGCAGTGCATGAAAGACAACACGGGTTGCCCTAAAAGAGCTATGAAACCATAGGAAGGGCCACCGACGTGACCCCTTAGGCACATGAAGGCCGCCGACACGTCATGGCATCCGTCCCGCGTCTCGTCCATCACCGCAGAGAAGACGCGCCCCATGTCCAGAGCGAGTCCTCACGCCTCAAAGGAATTATCTTTAGGTGGTCATTGTCAATACATACCGTACCCAACAACATATGACAAACCCCACCACATCGTCCTTCCTTGCAAGGCACACCGCATCCACCAAGGCAAGCCCCGAGGCCCCTTCAAATCGTCTCACTCGGATGCCGTTGTCTCCACGTGATCGTCAGTACGTCGGACCTCACACACGCGACAAACCCCATCTCATTGTCATCGTTTTTATGGCGCACTACCTCGGGCAAGACAAGCCCGAAGCACGGGACAAATCATCAGGAATTCTTGGCATTGCGTCGATGCCATTTTCCACGTCACTCGGCGTGGGTCTGACACGCGACGCACCCCAGCTCATTGTCATCACTTTTATGGCGCATTACCTCAGACAAGACAAGCCCCAAGCACCGTACGAATCATCAGGCTTTCATGGATTCGTCTGGAGGCCGTTTTTCCATGTCCGTGGGCATGTCACTGGGTGGCTCTGGGCACACAGGACAAGACCCACGCCCAGGGGGGGTCGCCGACCACTCCCCCCCTAAAGAGACATTTATGCATTTCCAGCTGTCCCACCAGGAAACATCAGCACTGACGAGGAGACATACTGATGGGTTCAGACAACCCTGTGGGCACCACAGCGCATGAAAGACAACACGTGTTGCCCTAAAAGAGATATGAAACCATAGGAATAGCCACCAATGTGACCCCTTAGGCACATCAAGGCCGCCATCACGTACTAGCATCCATCCCGGGGTAGCGTCCAACACCGCCGAGAAGACAGGCCCCATGTCCAGAGAGGGTCCTCACGCATGAAATGAATTCTCTTTAGGTGGTCATTATCATTACATACGGGACACGAAAACACATGAATAACCACACCTCAACGTCCTTCCTTTCAAGGCACACCGCATGCACCAAGACGGGCCTCGAGGCCCCTTCAAATCGTCTCACTCGGATGCCTTTGTCTGGAAACGACTGTCAGCCCGCAAGATCACACATGCGACAAAACCCATCTCATTGTCATCGTTTTTAGGGCGCACTACCTCGGGAAAGACAAGCCCCAAGCACGGGACGAATCATCAAGAATTCATGGCATTGCGTCGATGCCATTTTCCATGTCACTGGGCATGTCATCGGGTGGCTCTAGGCACGCAGGACAAGACCCACGCCCAGGGGGGGTCGCCGACCACTCCCCCCCTAAAGAGACATTTATGCATTTCCAGCTATTCCACCAGGAAACATCAAAAGTGACGAGGAGACATACTGAGGGGTTTAGACCACCCTAAGGGCACCGCAGTGCATGAAAGACAACACGGGTTGCCCTAAAAGAGCTATGAAACCATAGGAAGGGCCACCGACGTGACCCCTTAGGCACATGAAGGCCGCCGACACGTCATGACATCCGTCCCGCGTCTCGTCCATCACCGCAGAGAAGACACGCCCCATGTCCAGAGCGGGTCCTCACGCATGAAATGAATTATCTTTAGGCGGTCATTGTCATTACATACCGTACCCAACAACATATGACAAACCCCACCACGTCGTCCTTCCTTGCAAGGCACACCGCATCCTCCAAGGCAAGCCCCGATGCCCCTTCAAATCGTCCCACTCGGGTGGCGTTGTCTCCACGTGATTGTCAGTACCTCGGACCTGACACGCGACGCACCCCGGCTCATTGTCATCACTTTTATGGCGCATTACCTCAGACAAGACAAGCCCCAAGCACCGTATGAATCCTCAAGCTTTCATGGATTTGTCTGGAGGCCATTTTTCCATGTCCGTGGGCATGTCACTAGGTGGCTCTGGGCACGCAGGACAAGACCCACGCCCAGGGGGGGTCGCCGACCACTCCCCCCCTAAAGAGACATTTATGCCTTTCCAGCTGTCCCACCAGGAAACATCAGCACTGACGAGGAGACATACTGGAGGGTTTAGACAACCCTGTGGGCACCACAGCGCATGAAAGTCAACACGTGTTGCCCTAAAAGATATATGAAACCGTAGGAACAGCCACCGATGTGACCCCTTAGGCACATGAAGGCCGCCGACACGTAGTAGCATTCATCCCGGGTAGCGTCCAACACCGCCGAGAAGACAGGCCCCATGTCCAGAGAGGGTCCTCACGCATGAAATGAATTCTCTTTAGGTGGTCATTGTCATTACATACGGGACACGACAACAGATGACAAACCCCACCGCAACGTCCTTCCTTTCAAGGCACGCCACACGCACCAAGACGGGCCTCGAGGCCCCTTCAAATCGTCTCACTCGGATGCCATTGTCTGGACACGACTGTCAGTCCGCAGGATCACACATGCGACAAACCCCATCTCATTGTCATCGTTTTTAGGGCGCACTACCTCGGGCAAGACAAGCCCCAAGCACGAGACGAATCATCAGGAATTCATGGCACTGCGTCGATGCCATTTTCCATGTCACTCGGCATGTCATTGGGTGGCTCTAGGCACGCAGGACAAGACCCACGCCCAGGGGGGGTCGCCGACCACTCCCCCCCTAAAGAGACATTTATGCATTTCCAGCTATACCACCAGGAAACATCAACAGTGACGAGGAGACATACTGATGGGTTTAGACCACCCTAAGGGCACTGCAGTGCATGAAAGACAACACGGGTTGCCCTAAAAGAGCTATGAAACCATAGGAAGGGCCACCGACGTGACCCCTTAGGCACATGAAGGCCGCCGACACGTCATGGCATCCGCCCCGCGTCTCGTCCATCACCGCAGAGAAGACACGCCCCATGTCCAGAGCTGGTCCTCACGCCTCAAAGGAATTATCTTTAGGCGGTCATTGTCAATACATACCGTACCCAACAACATATGACAAACCCCACCACGTCGTCCTTCCTTGCAAGGCACACCGCATCCACCAAGGCAAGACCCGAGGTCCCTTCAAATCGTCCCACTCGGATGGCGTTGTCTCCACGTGATTGTCAGTACGTCGGACCTGACACGCGACGCACCCCGGCTCATTGTCATCACTTTTATGACGCATTACCTCAGACAAGACAAGCCCCAAGCACCGTACGAATAATCAAGCTTTCATGGATTTGTCTGGAGGTCGTTTTTCCATGTTCGTGGGCATGTCACTGGGTGGCTCTGGGCACGCAGGACAAGACCCACGCCCAGGGGGGGTCGCCGACCACTCCCCCCCTAAAGAGACATTTATGCATTTCCAGCTGTCCCACCAGGAAACATCAGCACTGACGAGGACACATACTGATGGGTTCAGACAACCCAATGGGCACCACAACGCATGAAAGACAGCACGTGTTGCCCTTAAAGAGCTACGAATCCATACGAACAGCCACCAAAGTGACCCCTTAGGCACACGAAGGCCGCCGACACGTCATGGCATCCGTCCCGGGTATCATCCAACACCGCCGAGAAGACAGGACCCATGTCCAGAGTGGGTCCCCGCGCATGAAATGAATTATCTTTAGGCGGTCATTGTCTTTACATTCCGAACACAACAACATGTGACAAACCCCACCTCGACGTCCTTCCTTTCAAGAAACGCCGCATGCACCAAGACGGGCCCCGAGACCCCTTCAAATCGTCTCACTCGGATGCCATTGTCTGAACGCGACTGTCAGTCCGCAGGATCTCGAAGGCGACAAACACCATCCCATTGTCATCGTTTTTATGGCGCACTACCTCGGGCAAGACAAGCCCCAAGCACGGGACGAATCATCAGGCATTCATGGCATTACGTCGATGTCATTTTGCATGTCAATGGGCATCACATTGGGTGGCTCTAGGCACGCAAGACAAGACCCACGCCCGGGGGGGTCGCCGACCACTCCCCCCCTAAAGAGACATTTATGCATTTCCAGCTATTCCACCAGGAAACATCAACACCGACGAGGAGACATACTGATGGGTTTAGACCACCCTGAGGGCAGGGCAGCGCATGAAAGGCAACACGTGTTGCCCTAAAAGAGCTATGAAACCATAGGAAGGGCCACCGACGTGACCCCTTAGGCACATGAAGGCCGCCGACACGTCATGGCATCCGTCCCACGTATCGTCCATCACCACAGCGAAGACACGCCCCATGTCCAGAGCGGGTCCCCACGCATGAAAGGAATTCTCTTTAGGCGGTCATTGTCATTACATACCGGACCCAACAACATATGACAAACCCCACCTCATTGTCCTTCCATTCAAGGCACACCGCATCCACCAAGGCAAGCCCTGAGGCCCCTTCAAATCCTCTCACCCGGATGGCGTTGTCTCCACCTGATTGTCAGTACGGAGGACCTGACACGCGACGAAACCCGGCTCATTGTCATCACTTTTATGGCGCACTACCTCGAACAAGACAAGCCCCAAGCACCGGACGAATCATCAAGCTGTCTTTGCTTTGTCCGGAGGCTGTTTTTCCATGTCCGTGGGCATGTCACTGGGTGGCTCTGGGCACGCAGGACAAGACCCACGCCCAGGGGGGGTCGCCGACCACTCCCCCCCTAAAGAGACATTTATGCATTTCCAGCTGTCCCACCAGGAAACATCAGCACTGACGAGGAGACATACTGATGGGTTTAGACAACCCTGTGGGCACCACAGCGCATGAAAGACAACACGTGTTGCCCTAAAAGAGATATGAAACCATAGGAACAGCCACTGATGTGACCCCTTAGGCACATCAAGGCCGCCGACACGTAGTAGCATTCGTCGCGGGTAGCATCCAACGCCGCCGAGAAGACAGGCCCCATGTCCAGAGCGGGTCCTCGCGCATGAAATGAATTCTCTTTAGGTGGTCATTGTCATTACATACGGGACACGACAACATATGAAAAACCCCACCTCGACGTCCTTCCTTTCAAGGCACGCCGCATGCACCAAGACGGGCCCTGAGGCCCCTTCAAATCGTCTCACTCGGATGCCATTGTCTGGACGCGACTGTCAGTCCGCAGGATCGCACATGCGACAAACCCCGTCTCATTGCCATCGTTTTTAGGGCGCACTACCTCGGGCAAGACAAGCCCCAAGCACGGGACGAATCATCAGGAATTCATGGCATTGCGTCGATGCCATTTTCCATGTCACTGGGCATGTCTGTGGGTGGCTCTCGGCACGCAGGACAAGACCCACGCCCAGGGGGGGTCGCCGACCACTCCCCCCCTAAAGAGACATTTATGCATTTCCAGCTATTCCACCAGGAAACATCAACACTGACGAGGAGACATACTGAGTGGTTTAGACCACCCAGAGGGAACCGCAGCGCATGAAAGGCAACACGTGTTGCCCTAAAAGGGCTATGAAACCATAGGAAGGGACACCGACGTGGCCCCTTAGGCACATGAAGGCCGCCGACACGTCATGGCATCCGTCCCGCGTATCGTCCAACACCGCCGAGGAGACAGGACCCATGTCCAGAGCGGGTCCTCACGCATGAAATGAATTCTCTTTAGGTGGTCATTGTCTTTACATACCGGACACAACAACATATGACAAACCCCACCTCAACGTCCTTCCTTTCAAGGCACGCCGCACGCACCAAGACGGGCCCCGAGGCCCCTTCAAATCGCCTCACTAGGATTCCATTGTCTGGACGCGATTGTCAGTCCGTAGGATCTCACAGGCGACAAACCCCACCCATCTCATTGTCATCGGTTTTATGGCGCACCACCTCGGCAAGACAAGACCCTAGCACGGGAAGAATCATCAGGAATTCAGGGCATTGCGTCGATGCCATTTTCCATGTCACTGGGCATGTCATTGGGTGGCTCTAGGCACGCAGGACAAGACCCACGCCCAGGGGGGTCGCCGACCACTCCCCCCCTAAAGAGACATTTATGCATTTCCAGCTATCCCACCAGGAAACATCAACACTGACGAGGAGACATACTGATGGGTTTAGACCACCCTGAGGGCACCACAGCGCATGAAAGACAACACGTGTTGCCCTAAAAGAGCTATGAAACCATAGGAAGGGCCACCGACGTGACCCCTTATGCACATGAAGGCCACCGACAAGTCATGGCATCCATCCCGCGTATCGTCGATCACCGCCGAGAAGACACGCCCCATGTCCAGAGCGGGTCCTCACTCATGAAAAGAATTCTCTTTAGGTGGTAATTGTAATTACATACAGGACCCAACAACATATGAAAAACCCCACCTCGACGTCCTTCCTTTCAAGGCACGTCGCATCCACCAAGACATGCCCCGAGGCCACTTCAAATCGTCTCACTCGGATGGCTTTGTCTCCACGCGATTGTCAGTTCGTCGGACCTGACACGCGACGAACCCCGTCTCATTGTCATCGCTTTTATGGGGCACTACCGCGGGCAAGACAAGCCCCAAGCACAGGAGGAATCATCTAGAGGCCATTTTTCCATGTCTGTGGGCATGTCACTGGGTGGCTCTGGGCACGCAGGACAAGACCCACGCCCAGGGGGGGTCGCCGACCACTCCCCCCCTAAAGAGACATTTCTGCATTTCCAGCTCTCCCACCAGGAAACATCAGCACTGACGAGGAGACATACTGAGTGGTTCAGACCACCCAGAGGGAACCGCAGCGCATGAAAGACAACACGTGTTGCCCTAAAAGAGCTATGAAACCATAGGAACGGCAACCGACGTGACCCCTTAGGCACGTGAAGGCCGCCGACACGTCATGGCATCCTTCCCGCGTATCGTCGACCACCGCCGAGAAGACAGACCCCATGTCCAGAGCGGGTCCTCACGCATGAAATGAATTCTCTTTAGGTGGTCGGTGTCGTTACATACCGAACCCAACAACATATGACAAACCCCAGCTCGGCGTCCTTCCTTTCAAGGCACCCCGCATCCACCAAGACAAGCCTCGAGGCCCCTTCAAATCGTCTCACTCGGATGGCATTGTCTCCACGCGATTGTCGGTACGTAGGACCTCACACGCGACGAACCCCGGCTCATTGTCAAAGCTTTTAAGGCGCACTACCCCGGAGAAGACAAGCCCCAAGCACCGGACGAATCATCACGCATTGATGGCATTGTCTAGAGGCCATTTTTCCATGTC
>CAUJRU010001342.1:0-164325 GCA_963277665.1 Viscum album | reverse complement strand
GAGATGACAAAATTCTACATAATTACCTTTCCCATACCTATGTCCTACAAATAATGGTCTACAACTATTGAAAGGGATGAAGTTGGGTGTTAGAAATAGAACCTAGTAGGATTCCACCAAGAAATCTATACAATATACAATAACAGTAATGCAAGAAGATGTAAATATAAAACAAAATATATTTAAAGGCATTTTATTTAAAAACTAAATGTAAAAGTATTTCTCAAATAGTCCTTGAGTTTTCAAAAAATTCATGCCATATTTTCCAAATCCAAAAACAAAGTATCTTAGAATACTGAATAGAAACACATACATGTTCCAATATCCAAGATATATTCTATCATGTAATACAAAACCATAAAAATTGTGGACATACCAGATGATCTCCGGCCTATGAGAGAATACGTACTAGACACTCAATATCTTAAAGAGGCATAAAGTTTCTTCCAAATAACATATAGGATGAAGAGACCCCGACCTCAGAAAACCATAGGAGTCGCTGCCTTCTGAACATGATGTGTTATCTTAAAATAAAATACACTTTGTTAACAACACATCATGTCCCATACAGAGGATCATGTGCGGTTCGGGTTCTGGGAAACCGGAAATTTCTGAAACAATTCATCATTCAAAGATGACACCTAAAAATTTTAAATCAAAACGTAGGGTGAGCATTGAAATACTCAGTAAGGGGGTTTTAAAAAGTACTTAAAATACTGTAACATTTGAAAACATTCTCTTAAAAGAATTTGAACATTCACTAAGAAAGATTGTGACACACAAACCATAAAAATGCTTAATCAAGGTTTTCAATAAAACATGAAACTAATATGTCAATTCTTGAAGGAGTGATAATGGTTGTTATGAACAAGTACTACATGTGATTTACTTAAGCATAAATTTAAATAGTTAAAAGTAATGCATAATCAGAGTTGCGCACAAGGAAAAAACTAAATGTTCATATGCTGGTTACCGTTCAATTAAGTGATAACACCAGTCATGCTTCAAGCTTAAAGCCAAGAAAATATGATATTTATAAAAACTTTAAAGACATCAGTCGTGGATGGACTTTATCTTGGAAAGAACTTGTTATATGACTTGAATTATGTGGCATCAACATTTAATACTGACAATCGTTTCGTTTCACCAAGGTCCATCCCCAAGGTTTCGTAAAAATTACCAAGGTTATTCACCAAGGTATCAGTCTAAAAAGTCATCTCTAGAGATTAAGCCTTTACCCAATGCATTGGAGCGCAATCAGGGCGCACCCTTAAATTTGCCTTTATTATCATGTGAGCCACATCATTCATGCTTTACTGAAATGGTTGTGTATATTCAAGATGTCCCATACCACCTTTAATATCTCATTCATTTTAATTTTACCCAAGGTGTCCCATACTACTTTGGGTAATCCAATTTATTAGTTCATTTAGTGATATGTCTTAAAAATGCATTATGTAAATAATAACTAACATAATTAATGAGTCATTACACACTTTACTAATACATGATGTGACAGTTCACACTGTAAAAAAAAGGGCAAGGACAAATTAATGACAGACATAGTTCAATACAACATCCTTTTCACTAAGGCATATAAAACAGCGATATACTAAATGACGATTCTTTGTCATTATAAATCTTTGGAAAAGGGGAAATCTTAAGAAAAACTCATGAAATAAATTACGGTGGTAAACGGGCCCTTGAACCAAAATACATATTTTATCATAAAACTCATCAGGGAAATGTTAGATAAGCCTTTTTTAATAAAACATGCCCATTTGTGTGTAATTTAAAAAAAACATGTTGGTTTAGCAACCATAAAATTCATAGCTTAATAAAATCATCCCAGCATCCAAGAATACTTTATGTCCTGCTATTTATAAAAGAAAATATTCTTATAAATATATACACACGTGCACATATATATACCCGAAGTGTATATATGGGTTTTACACAATTCAAAACAAAGATTATTAAATTCCTTAGGTAACTCAAAGTTTCCAACCATAATTCAATTACATGGTTGAAACCAAATCCATATAAGGCTTGTTATAAATGTAACCATGTGTATAAAAATTAAGGTTTTACAAACATAACTTCACTTAAACCAAAAGAGCATAGTTTTCAAATATATAACTAAAAATTTCATCTAAATATTGATGCCCCAAAAAAGGTCGGGTTAAGTTAGGAGAAAACATTCACGAACTACATATATATACATACCATATACATTAAAAACGAGGTTGAGATTTTTTTTAGAAAACTGAAATATAAAATCGTAAAATAAACAACCTGGGGAATTTGTAAACGTGCTTATACAAAGTGTATATACCATTCACATATATAAGAAACCATATATACACAATATATAATAACCGATGGAATTGTATATACACATGTGAGCAGTATATACGGGTTTCAAAAAAACTGGAAACAAGGTATATACGCACCCTCACATATACAACCACTGGAAAAACGAAGGTCAACTCCTTGAAGGCAGAACCAAGGGGTATATATATATCAAGTGTATATTTGTAAATATAAGTTGTGTATAAACCGAATGTTTCTTTAAAGGAAGACAAGCATGAAGGAACCCTTACAAAGTTTGAGGAGGAAGCTCGGAGCCGGCTGCTGGGTGTCCGTGGAAAAGAAGGAGGATGAGAGGAAGGGGCTGCCTCCGGCTTCAATGAAGAAGGGGGGTTTATAAAGGCCTCGGTGCCTCGTTGGTGACCCGACCCAGGCGTAGACCGACGTGGGGAAGACGGGAGAACATGGACCTAGGAGGGGGGTGCTCGGAAGTCAAGGAGCAGTGTGAGGGAGGGAGGGGCCTGGTGTCCTTGGGCAGGCCTACTGGTCGGCTGCTGTAGCGAGGAAGAAGATGATGGGGGTCGACGCGGGAGAGGAAGGGACGGCCAGGATTAGATCTCTGGGAGATCGAACGGTTGAGGAGGGCACGAGAAGAAAAATTTGAGAGATCGGTTTAAAGAAGGATTAGGTCTCGGGGAGATCGAACGGCCACGGAAGCGGGCGGGGGCGATCACGCGGTTAAAACGAGTTGGGCGGCTGAGATCGACGCGGATGTCGATCGGACGGTCCTGGTTGCGCGGAGCGTGTCCCACATCGAAACGGGAAGAGGTCAAGACGCGGTATAAAAACCAAAGCGTGCGGCCTTCGGTTCAATAACACCAACACACACGCACACGGGACCTTACACACGGGTCCCCCGAGGGCCTTGGCCCAACCTCACGCAGTGCAAGCCGCGGACTTATACACGGGCCCGCACGCAACCTGGGTAACCCATGCCTCAGCCCACCCCGAGCCTCTAGCCTGGCTGGCTCTCAAAACGCGCACGCACACCTGGGGAGCCCGATGGCGGTACCTCGGGTCCCTAGGGGGTCTCGGCCGTGGCCTGAGGGCTTGTCCCTTGAGGATGCCCTTGGCTGGCCGGGTCCCACTCGATTTTTTTTTATATAAAAAAATTTAGTTTTATTATATACTTAGCTCAAAATTGAGTGAAATATAAATATTTGTAGGAATTGAGAAAAAACAACTAGTTTTAACTTAAAATATTAAAACCAAATTTCAAGTTTACATAAAATATTTTAACTCTTGGTATAAATTTTTTTTAAAAGACATACCTTTTGTATAATACTATTACAATCATTAGTATTTTTAAAATACTCTACTATTTGTTTTATAAAATTCTTTTAAAGACCAAATGTTTCCCACAAATTTCATAATTTATGAGATCAAAAGATAAAATTATTACCAATTCCCTCTAAACATATATTTTTTTATAAAAAGAATACCAAGTTTTCAACTACCTAGGTATTCATCGGGATTTTGTAAAAAAAAACTAGGAGATTTACTTCTAAGAATACTCTTTATTTTAAAACGAAGGGTCTTCTATGAAACAATTTTTTTAAGAATGAGGGAATAAAAATCGAGTTCTCTTTTAAAGTAAACTTTATTAGTTGAAACGCAATGGTCGTTTTGAAAACCCAACAGATATATAAACATAACGGTCATAACTCAAAGAACTAATATAAATACAGGGATGTGGGGTACCTCTTAAAACAGAACACTTGAACAGGAAGGATGGCTCTCCTCATACCATTGGCGTTGAGCATGTGTGCCGTGGCCCTGGCGATTATACTTTTCACGCTGATGGACCCTGAAGATGACGACTATTCGATTGCCCGCGTTTTGGTCCTTTGTAGTCTTGCGGTGGCTGTGTTAGGTCTTGTGCATGATACATTCAACTAGTTGGGTCTCGTTGTAAAGTAATGTTTTAATAAATGTCAGTTTACCTTATTCTCCATGTTTTATTTTATCTCTAATTCCTTATTAGCAAAACAAATAAAACAAGAGTCAATATTAAAAGCATAACACTTATTACATAAACCAGTTCATAAAACATGGGGCGTCACATTATCCCCCCCTTTAGAAAATTTCTTCCTCGCAATTTATTTCATGACACTACAAGGTTCAGAAATGTTCCTACCACCTCCACCAACGAATAGGGTCAACAGGTTCATTTAGAGGGATCCCCAAAGCGAAGCTTTCTTCTTCCAGCTCCCTAATCCACACACACCTAAGACAGGAGGGATAGCACTCATGTTCCGGGCTTTCAAGCCTCCAAAGGGAAGCTCGAACCGTACAAAGTTATGAAATGTCTTTGTAGACCAATTTACGAAGGACTTTCCGAATTATGTCTCGGTCGAGGATATCAAAGCCATAGATATGGTCAAACAGGCTAAAGCTGAGAAGTTGGATCATATAAGCTGCATAAAGATTTCCCTCTAACGCAGCCTCCTGGAATTTCACTCTGGCCGTGAAGTTTCGGCCTAGGGTGAAACAAAGAAAGAGCCCTTCGTGGTAACTTTCTCTTCATTCACGTCCGGCTAGCTGAGCAGAGCCAATGCGGTAATAGATGGAGGCATTCCCCTGGTAGGTGCGGAGAATCTCCGAACCGTTTGTTATCTCAAACCATTTCTTGCACGTTCTTCGCAAATTTGCAAAGGGGTCATACTCGTCCTCACACGTTTTAATCGCAATGATTTCCAAAATCTCGGTGGGAAGAGATAACAGGTGGGTTTGTCCTTCCATCTGAATGTTTTTAGACAGGAGTTCCATTACTTGAAAATCATTCAAAAAAACAAGCTAAGGACAAGGAAAGGAGAAGGAAAACATTTCAATAAACATACATTTATTATTATTAGTGCTTGATTTTCCCTTACTCATTGACTAAACGAACTCCACACAGAGAAGCAAAACTCCTTAACTCCTCGAACCAAACACAGGCCGAGCATTCAGGAAAAAACTCATGAGGACACCTATGACGTCTTATGAGTCTAGCATGGGGGGCATGAAGTTGAGAGACATCTTCATACACTTGTCGTCTGTAAGAAAAATGGGTGGGCTCATCTTCTAACCTTCTGAAGTCCAACAACTGACCCCAGAAGCCGTAGTTTAAAATCTGACAAAGGTAGCCCGCTCGGAGGTCTCCGTCAGCAGCAGCTTCTTGAAAGGGGTTATCAAGCATAGTGCCAAAGTTCTCACCCGCCGTGAAAATCCGGAAAATTCCCTCATAGTACCTTCCTCCACGTACATAGGAGGGAAATTGGGTTATTATCATAAGGAGGTAATCTATTCCTACCCTTTGGTGTAGCTGAAGCACCCGTGATGAATTGGATACATCGTAAAGGTATTTGCATGTCATGCAGATATGGGCATAGTTTAGAAAGTCCTCATGGCTGGATAAAGACACAATGGTCTCTAGGGCCTCTGTGGGGAGAGATAAGAGATTTGTGCCTTCATTTTCCATCTAAAAATTAAGAAAACCCAGTTTTTAATAAAATTTAAATACATATACATATATATTTTTGTTTAAGTTTCTGGCTTTCCAGAGTTATCCAAACCTCCCTCTGATACCAACTGAATAGACCCCGACCCTAGAAAACCATAGGAGTCGGTGCCTTATGAACATGATGTGTTATCTTAAAATAAAATACACTTTTTTAACAACACATCATGTCCCATACAGAGGATCGTGTGCGGTTCGGGTTCTGGGAAACCGGCAATTTCTGAAACAATTCATCTTTCAAAGCTGACACCTGAAAATTTTAAATCAAAACGTAGGGTGAGCATTGAAATACTCAGTAAGGGGGTTTTAAAAAGTACTTAAAATACTGTAACATTTGAAAACATTATTTTAAAAGAATTTGAACATTCACTAAGAAAGATTTTGACACACAATCAATAACAATGCTTAATCAAGGTTTTCAATAAAACATGAAACGAATATGTCAATTCTTGAAGGAGTGATAATGGTTGTTATGAACAAGTACTACATGTGATTTACTTAAGCATAAATTTAAACAGTTAAAAGTAATGCATAATCAGAGTTGCGCACAAGGAAACAACTAAATGTTCATATACTGGTTACCGTTCTATTAAGTGATAACACCAGTCATGCTTCAAGCTTAAAGCAAGGAAAATATGATCTTTATAAAAACTTTAAAGACATAAGTCGTGAATGGACATTATCTTGGAAAGAACTTGTTATATGACTTGAATTATGTGGCATCACCATTTAATATTGACAATCGTTTTGTTTCACCAAGGTCCATCCCCAAGGTGTCGTAAAAATTACCAAGGTATCAGTCTAAAAAGTCATCTCTAGAGATTAAGCCTTTACCCAATGCATTGGAGCGCTATTAGGGTCCACCCTTAAATTTGCCTTTATTATCATGTGAGCCACATCGTTCATGCTTTACTGAAATGGTTGTGTATATTCAAGATGTCCCATACCACCTTGAATATCTCATTCATTTTAATTTTACCCAAGGTGTCCCATACCACTTTGGGTAATCCAATTTCTTAGTTCATTTAGTGATATGTCTTAAAAATGCATTATGTAAATAATAACTAACATAATTAATGAGTCATTACACACTTTACTAATACATGATGTGACAGTTCACACTGTAAAAAAAAATGGCAAGGACAAATTAATGACATACATAGTTCAGTACAACATCCTTTTCACTAAGGCATATAAAACAGCGATATACTAAATGATGAATCATTGTCATTATAAATCTTTGGAAAAGGGGAAATCTTAACAAAAACTCATGAAATCAATTATGGTGGTAAACGGGCCCTTGAACCAAAATACATATTTTATCATAAAACTCATCAAGGCAATGTTAGATATTCCGTTTTTAATAAAACATGCCCATTTGTGTGTAATTTAAATAAACATGTTGGTTTAGAAATCATACAATTCATATCTTAATAAAATCATCCCAGCATCCAAGAATAGTTTATGTCCTACTATTTATAAAAGAAAATATTCTTATAAATATATACACATGTGCACATATATATACCTGAAATGTATATATGGGTTTTACACAATTCAAAACAAAGTTTATTAAATTCCTTAGGTAACTCAAAGTTTCCAACCATAATTCAATTACATGGTTGAAACTAAATCCATATAAGGTTTGTTATAAATGTAACCATGTGTATAAAAATTAAGGTTTTACAAACATAACTTCACTTAAACCAAAAGAGCATAGCTTGAAAATATATAACTAAAAATTTCATCTAAATATTGATCCCCCAAAACAGGTCGGGTTATGTGAGGAGAAAACATTCATGAACTACATATATATACATACCATATACATTAAAAACGTGGTTGAGATTTTTTTTAGAAAACCGCAATATAAAATCGTAAAATAAACAACCTGGGGAATTTGTAAACGTGCTTATAAAAAGTGTATATACCGTTCACATATATAAGAAACCATATATACACAATATATAATAACTGATGGACTTGTATATACACATGTGAGCAGTATATATGGGTTTCAAAAAAACTGGAAACAAGGTATATACACACCCTCACATATACAACCACTAGAAACACGAAGGCCAACTCCTTGAAGGCAGAACCAAGGGGTATATAAATATCAAGTGTATATTTGTAAATATAAGTTGTGTATAAACCGAATTTTTCTTTAAAGGAATCCAAGCATGCATGAACCCCTACAGAGTTTGAGGAGGAAGCTCAGAGCCGGCTGCTGGGTGTCCGTGGAAAAGAAGGAGGATAAGAGGAAGGGGCTGCCTCCGGCTTCAACGAAGCAGGGGGGTTTATAAAGGCCTCGGTGCCTCGTTGGTGACCCGACCCAGGCGTAGACCGACGTGGGGAAGACGGGAGAACATGGACCTAGGAGGGGGGTGCTCGGAAGTCAAGGAGCAGTGCGAGGGAGGGAGGGGCCTGGCGTCCTTGGGCAGGCCTACTGGTCGGCTGCTGTAGCGAGGAAGAAGATGATGGGGGTCGACGCGGGAGAGGAAGGGACGGCCGGGATTAGATCTCTGGGAGATCGAACGGTTGAGGAGGGCGCGGGAAGAAAAATTAGAGAGATCGGTTTAAATAAACCAACGGTCGGGATTAGGTCTCAGGGAGATCGAACGGCCACGGAAGCGGGCGAGGGCGATCACGCGGTTAAAACGAGTTGGGTGGCTGAGATCGACGCGGATGTCGATCGGATGGTCCAGGTTGCGCGGAGCGCGTCCCACATCGAAACGGGAAGAGTTCAAGACGCGGTATAAAAACCAAAGTGTGTGGCCTACGGTTCCATAACACCAACACACACGCACACATGACCTTACACACGGGTCCCCCGCGGGCCTTGGCCCAACCTCACATAGCGCGAGCCGCGGCCTTATACATGGGCCCGCACGTGACCTGGGTAACCCATGCCTCGGCCCACCCCAAGCCTCTAGCCTGGCTGGCTCTCAAAATGCGCACACACACCTGGGGAGCCCGATGGCGGTACCTCGGGTCCCTAGGGGGTCTCAGCCATGGCCTGAGGGCTTGTCCCTTGAGGATGCCCTTGGCTGGCTGGGTCCCACTCGATTTTTTTATATAAAAAAATTTAGTTTTCTTATATACTTAGCTCAAAATTGAGTGAAATATAAATATTTGTAGGAATTGAGTAAAAACAACTAGTTTTAACTTAAAATCTTAAAACCAAATTTCAAGTTTACAAAAAATATATTAACTCTTGGTATAATTTTTTTTAAAAGACATACCTTTTGTATAAAACTATTACAATCATTAGTATTTTTAAAATACTCTACTATTTGTTTTATAAAATTCTTTTAAAGACCAAATGTTTCCCACAAATTTCATAATTTATGAGATCAACAGATAAAATTATTACCAATTCCCTCTAAACATATATTTTTTTATAAAAATAATACCAAGTTTTCAACTACCTAGGTATTCATCGGGATTTTGTAAAAAAACGAGGAGATTTACTTCTAAGAATACTCTTTATTTTAAAACGAAGGGTCTTCTATGAAAGAATGTTTTTAAGAATGAGGGAATAAAAATCCAGTTCTCTTTTAAAGTAAACTTTATTAGTGGAAACGCAACGGTCGTTTTGAAAAACCAACGGATATATAAACATAACGGTCATAACTCAAAGAACTAATATAAATACAGGGATGTGGGGTACCTCTTAAAACAGAACACTTGAACAGGAAGGATGGATCTCCTCATACCATTGGCGTTGAGCATGTGTGCCGTGGCCCTGGCGATTATACTTTTCACGCTGATGGACCCTAAAGATGACGACTATCTGATTGCCCGCGTTGTGGTCCTTTGTAGTCTTGCGGTGGCTGTGTTAGGTCTTGTGCATGGTACATTCAACTAGTTGGGTCTCGTTGTAAAGTAATGTTTTAATAAATGTAAGTTTACCTTATTCTCCATGTTTTATTTTATCTCTAATTCCTTATTATCAAAACAAATAAAACAAGAGTCAATATTAAAGGCATAACACTTCTTACATAAACCAGTTCATAAAACCTGGGGCGTCACATAGGTCTTCCATATACCATCTACATAAAAAGGGATACCTGATAGAGGAGTCACACACACTATGGACACTTGTGTCTCTTTCTTGATTCACAAAGGTTACCACTATGTAATGTTAGTCAATTTTTTTATTTAAAAATTATTCTAATTTTTTTTAATAAAACATTTTCAATGCCATGAAAATATACTTCATGGTTTAAAAATACATTATGTATTCTAAATCAATGAAATTTCCATTTCCAAATAAAAACCCCCTTTTAAAAAATCAACCCATAACTTTTTTAAGTTTAACACATGAAAATCAATTTAAAATCCAAATGAATAAATAATAATTACATGAAATTCAATAAATAAAAATACCTGAATAGATCCACTTACCTTAAGGACATAGAAAATAAAACCACCTTAAATAATGGGGATTGGAAACCCAAATATTTATCTTCAAATGACAAGGAAAGAAAAATGACTAAAAATTATTTATTCAAAACAAAAAATGATTACCCATTCCTACAACAAATGGTGACACAACCATAAATGAGAGAGGTAAAATGAGATAAAGGATTACCTAAAGAGATGAAGAACCTATACCTACTAATCAATATTTGAATGAATTGATCTAGATGGATAAAAATCACCCAAATAACCCAAGGGAGGACACTAGGTCAAGAGATGAGGGATGAAAAATTAAAGAGTGAAAAATATCATTCATATAGCACCCTAAAAATCAACAAAGAGACAATTACATTGAATTTAATTAACTTACACATCATGTGATCCTCATGTTTTATATATGTAAAAAAAATTTATCAAATTTATAATTAAAACAAAAATTTTATATATACACCACATGTTACTTTTACATGATGTTTAAAATATTCACACCATATACTCGGTCCACGGATACTACCCAGTAAGAATTATGTAACACCCCAAGCTTCCACGGTACGTTTCCCTTCGAATAATGCGATAGCGTGTGTTGTACGCAACTTCGAGTTCTAACACACACCACAACTAATTAAACTAGCCGTTGTGAATAGTAATACCTACTTTTTGATATCATATATATTTTATATTTCAAAATGGAATTCATTTTTGGATTCGGAATATTGAAATTAGCCTAGGGTGAAATTTTGGTACTTTTCGGATAACTTTTATATTTTGATGAATAGTGAAAATTACTAAATTTTAATTAAAAACAACTTTTTTAATCAAAATAATTAATAGTGATAAATTACGAATTTGAGTGGTTTTAAAGTATATTTAGAATATATTTTTACCATTTAATATAATGTTGGTCATTGGACATTATTTTACAATTAAACCGAACATAAACAAGTGTCAATCTTTTGATAGTTATTAATCTCTTAAAAACACGCTTTTTGTTTTGACAGCGGGAATTAATTTTAAATTAATTTCTGCTACTTTTGTGTTTTGAATTTAGGAAAATGGATTCCATATTTGGAATCAGGATGTTCAAATTGTGTAAATAGGTAATTTTTTTTAGACATTTTGAATAATTACTGCGGTAAATATTTTATTTACCATGGATAAGGGTAAATCCGGTAAATAAGGGTTAAAAAATAATATTATAATAATACTAAATTACCCTAAAACGTGTCTTAACCCTATTCGTTGATACATGGTCGACCATGGGCATCTTTGGGTCTATTTTGGGACCCCATGGATCCACTTGTAAGTGATAATGACACTATATTTTAATTAAGTTAAAATGAATACAAAAATGACACAAGCATAAATCTTTTAGAAAAACAATTGTTACATAGGGTTATATATGTTGTATTTTAGATTATAAATATTAATTAGAAAGATAAAGATATTCCCTACATAATTATATTTTATTTATAATTTATAGACATTAAATATTATATTTTATTGATGACACAATGATGATGCAATAATTACTATAATAGTGAAAAATTAAAATAATTGATATTATAAATACCCAAATAAATATAATATGAAACTTTTAATGAATTAAACTAATTTTCTAAGATAATATGATATATTAGGATTTATTTAATTGACTTTGTTCTAAGTAATCAATCTTTTATGAGTTTCACAAAAATCAACTATTGAATAGTGTCAAAATTGACATAAAA
The DNA here is from genome assembly GCA_963277665.1 of Viscum album. Lineage (NCBI taxonomy): Eukaryota > Viridiplantae > Streptophyta > Magnoliopsida > Santalales > Viscaceae > Viscum > Viscum album. Next base: position 152,304 of record CAUJRU010001342.1, on the reverse strand, counting down.
GAGTTCTTAAAACAAATATTATATTATAAATTGATATTAAATTCCTAAAAATCTAAGGTTCTGCCAAGAGACTTATATCATGATAGTTTCATCATTAATGGACCACTTGGGGGTCGCTTGGATGTATGTAGTAAGTTTATTAACCATATTATATAAAAATACAAAGAGACATTGTAAAAGTGAAACTAATTAACTTAAAGTTAATACTTAAAGATAAGGTTAATATAAGTACAAAAACCTGTCTAAATTCTATTGGTCGAGTTTTTTTTGACCCATCCCCACCTTAAACTTTGAATAGTCAACTTTGGAGCCATTGGAAACCGATTATGAATTTATTATAAACTAATATCTCTAGCTTTTCCAAAGGTGCCCCTCACCCCTCTTATAAAAGGGCACTCCTCCTTCCCATTTCTTCACACCATCAAAGCCTTTTGGTTCGGCCAAACTCTACCCAAATACTCTCCCAACTTCCCTCACTACAACCTAGAGGCCTTAGTTTGATCAGAAAGCCAACCTAAGGATCCCTTTTGATCAAATCAAAAGGAAGAACCCGAAGAAGAGGTAATGTTTTCACCACCCTTTTCAAGTTCCTTTCTTCTTCCACTTCTTCTTCCTTTGTTGTTACCATTCTAAAATAATTAATCCAGTATCATATATATACTGTGATGTTATTATAAATATGGTACAACCATATTCAGTATTCTATCCACCCTTTGAATAACATGTCACCATACGTGCGTACGTACGGCTTACCGTCTCCACGTCGTGGTGTAATTGTTATTCAATATAATATTATTTGGATGGGTATAATAATGATGTTTAACTCATGTAAATAATAAATATAACATGTTAATGATTATTTATATATGATATACCATCCATTTATATATTATTTTAATATCAAAAGAATGATATTGTCGCTTGTGCGTACGTACGGACTACCGTCTCCACGAACGCGATGAGATTCATTCTCCATCGTATCCATTCAAGTATAATTATCATTTGGTGATTTAAAAATGATGTTTAAGGACTTGATATCATTCTGATTATGAATAAGATATAATCTATCCATTACAAACATGTCTTACGTAACCAAACATTTAAGAAGAACGAATCGATTATCACCCGAAACGACGATAATACTAAGATATTATTAATAAATCAATGTTAAAAGATCATATATGATATCATATTAATGTATATGATTCTTGTATAATTTAATAAAAATTATTTCACCATTATACAGGAGGTTAACCTACCCCAACAAAGTAAAAGTACAAGGTAAGGGTTATTTCACAATCTCTTCATTATCTGAGATTGTTTATACGTAATAATCTACTGGGATTTCTTTATCATCCACATCCATGTTTCTTCGAAATATATTTCAAAACATATTTATTATTTACAAGAATATGGGTTAAATTCATTTATACCCTTGTTTGACTTTTTATAAGAGGTTTATAAAGGAATCTTTCCGTCGTTTTCAAAACAAGGTCCTTTTTAACCTTTTCGACAGAATTAAGGTAAGAATGTTTTTTTAACTTATACGTTGGGTGCGGCTATTTTCCGCCGTTATAAAATCTTCAAAGCTTCCCTTACAAGCTTATAAGAATATTTTCAAAGAAAATGTTTTATTTTATATGGATCTTAAATTATTTCAAAATAAAAAGAGATATTTCTTTAAAAAGAATTTTGATTTCATCTATGTCAACATCCATTGATGGATTTTAAGATTATTTGAAGTTGATTTATTATGATACAAAACTTCTATATTGTATTGAAGGTTTTGTGATATGTTTGATGTGGATGTGCTATTTTTATACCATTCATGGTTTATGGTGAAAGTATTGACATTTCGTATGCTAGTTTTAATACGAATGTTTATGTTATGTTTAAACCTTTTCATATGGGAATGCATTGGACTTAATATGTGACGGGTGGAGCCCGCTATAGCTCCTCGATGCATCGGTAGGTCTCATGAGACAAACTAGTGTCTTGGCACAAGGCCTTGGCAAAATATTATTTGTAGTCTTGGCACGATGCCTTGGCTATGTGGTTATGATAGTCTGGAATTATGCATTCCATCATTATGAAAGTGGTTATTGATTTTTCATGTGATTATTCGATTAGTAGAATAACCATGTGAATAAGTAAATGGAATTATCTCATTTTATTTATGCCATACTATGTTAAAAGTTCAAGTTTAAAAGGATTTTGTTTTAGTTATACATTTCCTTAAATGTTTATTCTTATTTATGAAAGTTTCCGCTATATTGTTATCCTTACTGGGCATTTGAGCTCACCCCTTTTCTATGTTTTATTTTTCCCAGGAAGTGAAGAAGTAAATTATGAATGACCTGCAGGGATGTTATGAGGGGATTATAGTGTGGACTGTGGAAACATTATGTTGTTGTAGTAGTTTTTCCTTTTATGATGTAATGTAAAACTTATGAATATATCTAGTGTTTCCAAGGCTACTAAACCAATCGGTCTTTCGAGATTTGATCTTTCTTGCGATCATGCCAATGTTATGTAATAATGCACCGACTCTGGGTAACTGGGGTCGGGGCATTACAGTTGGTATCAGAGGAAGTTTATTACAAACCTTGGAAGCTAGATTTAGATAAACTCTGATTAGAGCACGTAGACCTAAGATGAACTTTGAGGATTAGTATAGAAGAACTTCCTAGAATTTTGGTATTGTTGAGATTTTGTGAGTTTTCCGAGCAATACATCCCTGTCTGGATACGACCAGGTAGAGGCGGCTCTGGAACAGATGTACCTAGGGGTAAAACCCGAAAACACCGCTTTGAGCTAGACTCGAACGGGAACTGGTGCACGACAACGGGCCTTGCTGCACTCTTGGTTACGACACTCCCGGGGGATATGCGTAGGATAACTCTCATTTTTCTTTACAAATCATTTTGAAGGGATTATGAGTATATACTTCCTCAAAGAAAACATTCTTATGATTATGGATTATATCCATAAATAGTTCAATTTATGTTAAGTGTTTTATAAGTATGGGATTATGTATTTTGATTCATAAACTGATCTAGTTTATGCCATTGTTTAGAAATGGCGCCTAGTGGAAGAAATGGAAACCGTATCAATGCACGCACTCCATGTAGGGATTTCCCTCCTGCTCAAGATAATTATAGTGGGGTTGGTGATGCAACTGGTGCCGATCAGCTAATCACCATACTGGGACAACTTACTCAGGTTATGAATAATAACCTTACCCGTATGGAGCACCCTGATCTGCAGCGTGGAAAATCAATGTTAGATCAATTCATGAGGCAACAACCACCAACGTTCAATGGGAGTACAAATCCCTTAGTAGCTGAGAAATGGATAAATTCCCTAGAGAAAATATTTCAGGCTTTGGGGAGCAGTGAAAGGGAAAAAGTTATCATGGCAGTTTACCGCCTCACTGGAGATGCTGATCAATGGTGGTAATTGATTCAAAACATGAAGGAAGATGATGAAGTATCAAATATGGAGTGGAGGGAGTTCAAAGATCTTTTTTAGAAAAATACTTTCCTCGCGACCATCGAGCAGATATGGAAAGGCAATTTCTGAGTCTGAGACAAAAGGAGGATGAGAATGTCACAAAGTATGAGGCTAACTTTACAAGGTTAGCAAGGTACGCTGGTGATTATATACATAACCAAAGAAGTAATATTGATAGTTTCTTTGATAGGTTAAAACCATTTCTTCGTCGAGCATTAGTCTCACAATCCTTTTCGTCATACGAAGACATTGTCTCATGTGCTATCAAGACCGAAAAGGAATTCTCTAAGTCTTATGACATTGAAGCAAAAAAAGAGAAGAAGAGACCTGTTGATCAATCTGGGAATGGAAATAAGGGGAATAAGGGAAAGGTTGAATATCCATCTTGTGGTAAATGCGGGAAGAAACATCCTGGTACTTGCTTGACGGGAATGGGAGTCTGTTACAAGTGTGGTGAAAAAGGCCACCAAGCTCGTGATTGTAAGGGGAAGAAGGAAGCTACCAACGTTCAGTGCTACAATTGCAGGGAGATGGGACATTATGCAAATTCATGTCCTAAGCATCAGGAGAACTTACCTCAGAAAAGGCCAAGGGATCAAGGCCAGACTTATGCTATCACTACTGCTGAGGTAGAAGCTCCGAAAGACGTGGTGGCAGGTAATTTAATGGTTTCCTCAAGTTTAGCAAATGCATTATTTGATTCTGGATCATCGCATTGTTTCATATCTTCCCAGTTTGCTAAGAAAATTAGATATTTCCAATTTGATTTAATAAGGGAGTTGTCAATTAAAACTCCTAAGGTAAGTATCATTGCAACAAAGTTTTGTGAATCAGTCCCCATTAGAACACATAAATTTTCTTTATCTGCTGATCTCATCGTCATACCTATGATTGAGTTTGATATAATCCCCGGTATGGACTGGCTTTCGGACTATGATGCGAAGATTTATTGTAAGAAGAAAGAGGTAACGATTCTTGATGATAATGATAAGGAACACCTTATTTTTAGAGCAGAATCGTCACCACTTAATTCTTATTTAGATCCACCCCCAGTATCTCAACTTAATTCAATTATTGGGGAGGAAGAGAATGAAATAACTGTCGGTGAGGAAAGGAATGTTCAAATAGAGGATGTACCTGTTGTGAAAGAATTTGTAGATGTATTTCCGGAAGATTTACCTGGACATCCTCCAGAACGAGAAGTTGAGTTTTCTATTGATTTGATTCCTGGATCAAGGCCTATATCGAAGACCCCTTATAGAATGGCCTCTGTAGAATTAGTCGAACTAAAGAAACAACTAGAGGAATTGAGTAATAAGGGATTTATTCGCCCTAGTGTTTCTCCATGGGGAGCCCCTGTTCTTTTTGTTAAGAAGAAAGATGGATCTATGAGGTTATGTATTGACTACAGGAAGATCAATGCTATAACGATAAAGAACAAGTATCCCCTACCTCGTATTGATGATTTATTTGACCAACTGCATGGAGCTCAATACTTTTCGAAGATTGACCTTCGATCTAGATACCATCAGTTGTGTGTGAAGAAGGAAGACATTCCGAAGACAGCATTTCGATCCAGGTACGGGCATTACGAGTTTACCGTAATGCCGTTTGGATTGACTAATGCACCATCTGTATTCATGGATCTGATGAATAGAGTTTTCAAGGAGTATCTCGATGAATTTTTGGTGGTATTTATTGATGATATATTGGTATACTCCAAAACCTACGAAGATCATGAAAATCACTTGCGCATTATCTTGAAGACTCTGAGGAGGCATGAATTATATGGGAAGTTTAGCAAGTGTGAATTCTGGCTTCAGGAGATTTCTTTTCTTGGCCATATTGTCTCTAAAGATGGAATCTCTGTTGATCCTTCTAAGACCAAGGCAATCCAAGAATGGCCAGCACCTACGAGTATAACTGAGGTACACAGTTTTATTGGTTTGGCAGGTTATTATCGACGTTTCATCCAGAATTTTTCCCAATTAGCTAACCCATTAACGAAGCTCACACGTAAAGGGGTTAAATTTGATTGGAAAAAAGAGTGTGAATAATGTTTTGAAGAACCGAAGAAAAGATTAGTCAATGCTCCTATATTGACTCTACCATCGGGGAATGATGGGTTCGTTATTTATAGTGATGCATCGAAGAAAGGACTTGGTTGTGTCCTTATGCAGAATGATAGAGTTATTGCCTATGCATCACGACAGTTAAAAATTCATGAACAAAACTATCCTACTCATGATCTTGAGTTAGCAGCTGTGATCTTTGCTTTGAAGATATGGAGGCACTACCTCTATGGTGAAAAATGTGAGATTTATACTGATCACAAGAGTTTGAATTATATTTTCTCACAAAAAGAACTCAACATGAGGCAAAGGAGATGGCTTGAATTACTCAAGGATTATGATTGTACGATACACTACCACCCGGGGAAGGCAAACAAGGTGGCAGATGCTTTGAGTAGAAAAGACCATGGAGTTTTGAACAATATGAGAATTGAAAGGGATCCAATTTTCATGGATCTAGTGAAGATGGACATGGGAATAATTAGGGAAGGTGAAACATCAATGCTTCTTCAAATGGTTTCCAAACCATCTTTACTAGAAAGGATTAAGAGTTCTCAGACCGATGATGAAGAATTCCAAAAGAAGATTAAAGCTGTGAATGATGGGAGATTGAGAGACTTTGTGTATGAAGATGGAATTTTGAAATTCGGGAAGAGACTTTGTGTTCCCGATTTACCTGATCTAAAAAGGGAATTGCTGGATGATGCTCATAGTTCCAATTTCTCTATACACCCTGGGAGCACCAAAATGTATAGAGATTTGAAGGAACATTTTTGGTGGGACAACATGAAGAGGGAGATTGCTGATTTTGTGTCAAGATGTATGGTTTGTCAACAAGTGAAAGCTGGAAGGCAACAGCCTGGAGGTGTCATGCAACCTCTTCCCATACCGGAGTGGAAATGGGACAATATTACGATGGACTTTGTCATGGGGCTACCAAAGACTCCTAGAAGGAATGATGCAATATGGGTGATTGTTGATCGTCTTACCAAGTCAGCACATTTTCTTGCTATAAGAGAAGATCTACCCCTGGAACGTCTAGAAAGACTATATATTAATGAAGTTGTGAGACTTCATGGAGTACCCTTATCAATTGTTTCTGATCGTGATCCCCATTTTACTTCAAGATTCTGGAAAAGTCTTCAGAAATCCCTGGATACAGAACTTCTTTTGAGCACTGCATACCACCCTCAGACAGACGGACAATCAGAACGGACTATTCAAACCTTAGAAGACATGTTGAGATCTTGCTCACTTGACTTTCAGGGTATGTGGGATCAATATTTACCTCTGGTAGAATTTTCCTATAATAATAGCTTCCATTCGAGTATTCAGATGGCACCATATGAAGCGTTATACGGAAAGAGATGTCGTACACCAACCTGTTGGGATGACGTTGGTGAAAGAAAACTTGTAGGCCCAGAACTGGTGGAGGAAATGGTGGAAAAGGTGAAAGTAATCCAAAATCACATCAAAGCAGCTCAAAGTAGGCAGAAGAGCTATGCCGATAATCGAAGGAAGGATTTGGAATTTCAAGTCGGTGATCATGTTTTTCTGAAGGTATCTCCGTGGAAGGGAGTCATACATTTTGGTAAGAAAGGTAAATTGAGTCCCAGGTACATCGGACCTTTCGAAATTCTAGAACGAATTGGGGTTGTAGCTTACCGATTGGCAATGCCCCCAAGTCTCACCAAAGTTCACGATGTGTTCCACGTATCTCTATTGAGGAAATACATGCCTGACCCAACACATGTACTCACCTATGAGGAATTAGAACTGGAACCTGATCTGTTCTATTGTGAAGAGCCCGTCAGGATTCTTGATACGAGAGAACAAGTGCTGAGAAACCGGACGACGCGTCTAGTAAAAGTTCTGTGGAGAAACCATATGATGGAAGAGGCAACGTGGGAACCCGAGGAACTTATGATGAAGAACCACCCGAGTCTTTTTATGAAGTAATACCCTATAAATTGCGAGGACGCAATTATTTGAAGGAGGGGAGAATGTAACACCCCAAGCTTCCACGGTACGTTTCCCTTCGAATAATGCGATAGCGTGTGTTGTACGCAACCTCGAGTTCTAACACACACCACAACTAATTAAACTAGCCGTTGTGAATAGTAATACCTACTTTTTGAAATCATATATATTTTATATTTCAAAATGGACTTCATTTTTGGATTCGGAATATTGGAATTAGCCTAGGGTGAAATTTTGGAACTTTTCGGATAACTTTTATATTTTGATGAATAGTGAAAATTACTAAATTTTAATTAAAAACAACTTTTTTAATCAAAATAATTAATAATGATAAATTATGAATTTGAGTGGTTTTAAGGTATATTTAGAATATATTTTTACCATTTAATATAATTTTGGTCATTGGACATAATTTTACAATTAAACCGAACATAAACAAGTGTCAATCTTTTGATAGTTATTAATCTCTTAAAAACACGCTTTTTGTTTTGACAGCGGGAATTAATTTTAAATTAATTTCTGCTACTTCTGTGTTTTGAATTTAGGAAAATGGATTCCATATTTGGAATCAGGATGTTCAAATTGTGTAAATAGGTAACTTTTATTTTTAGATATTTTGAATAATTACTGCGGTAAATATTTTATTTACCATGGTTAAGGGTAAATCCGGTAAATAAGGGTTAAAAAAATAATATTATAATAATAATAAATTACCCTAAAACGTGTCTTAAACCTATTGGTTGATACATGGTCGACCATGGGAATCTTTGGGTCTATTTTGGGACCCCATGGATCCACTTGTAAGTGATAATGACACTTTATTTTAATTAAGTTAAAATGAATACAAAAATGACACAAGCATATATCTTTTAGAAAAACAATTGTTACATAGGGTTATATATGTTGTATTTTAGATTATAAATATTCATTAGAAAGATAAAAAGATTTCATACATAATGATATTTTATTTATAATTTTTAGACATTAAATATTATATTTTATTTATGACACAATGACGATGCAGTAATTACTATAATAGTGAAAAATTAAAATAATTGATATTATAAATACCCAAATAAATATAATATGAAACTTTTAATGAATTAAACTAATTTTCTAGGATAATATGATATATTAGGATTGATTTAATTGACTTTTTTGAAGTAATCAATCTGTTATGAGTTTCAAAAAAATCAACTATTGAATAGTGTCAAAATTGACATAAAAGAGTTCTTAAAACAAATATTATATTATCAATTGATATTAAATTTCTAAAAATCTAAGGTTCGGCCAAGAGACTTATATCATGATAGTTTCATCATTAATGGACCACTTGGGGGTCTCTTGGATGTATGTAGTAAGTTTATTAACCATATTATATAAAAATACAAAGAGACATTGTAAAAGTGAAACTAATTAACTTAAAGTTAATACTTAAAGATAAGGTTAATATAAGTACAAAAACCTGTCTAAATTCTATTGTCTGAGTTTTTTTCGACCCATCCCCACCTTAACCTTTTAATAGTCAACTTTGGAGCCATTGGAAACCGATTATGAATTTATTATAAACTAATATCTCTAGCTTTTCCAAAGGTGCCCCTCACCCCTCTTATAAAAGGGCACTCCTCCTTCCCATTTCTTCACACCTTCAAAGCCTTTTGGTTCGGCCAAACTCTGCCCCAATACTCTCCCAACTTCCCTCACTACAACCTAGAGGCCTTAGTTTGATCAGAAAGCCAACCTAAGGAGCCCTTTTGATCAAATCAAAAGGAAGAACCCGAAGAAGAGGTAATGTTTTCACCACCCTTTTCAAGTTCTTTTCTTCTTCCACTTCTTCTTCCTTTGTTGTTACCATTCTAAAATAATAAATCCAGTATCATATATATACTATGATGTTATTATAAATATGGTACAACCATATTCAGTATTCTATCCACCCTTTGAATAACATGTCACCATACGTGCGTACGTACGACTTACCGTCTCCACGTCGTGGTGTAATTGTTATTCAATATAATATTATTTGGATGGGTATAATAATGATGTGTAACTCATGTAAATAATAAATATAACATGTTAATGATTCTGTATATATGATATACCATCCATTTATATATTATTTTAATATCAAAAGAATGATATTGTCGCTCGTACGTACGTACGGACTACCGTCTCCACGAACGCGATGAGATTCATTCTCCATCGTATCCATTCAAGTATAATTATCATTTGATGATTTAAAAATGATGTTTAAGGACTTGATATCATTCTGATTATGAATAAGATATAATCTATCTATTACAAACATGTCTTACGTAGCCAAACATTTAAGAAGAACGAATCGATTATCACCTGAAACGACGATAATACTAAGATATTATTAATAAAGCAATGTTAAAAGATCATATATGATATCATATTAATGTATATGATTCTTGTATAATTTAATAACAATTATTTCACCATTATACAGGAGGTTAACCTACCCCAACAAAGTAAAAGTACATGGTAAGGGTTATTTCACAATCTCTTCATTATCCGAGGTTGTTTATACGTAATAATCTACTGGGATTTCTTTATCATCCAAATCCATGTTTCTTCGAAATGTATTTCAAAACATATTTATTATTTACAAGAATATGGGTTAAAGTCATTTATACCCTTGTTTGACTTTTTATAAGAGTTTTATAAAGGAATCTTTCCGTCGTTTTCAAAACAAGGTCCTTTTTAACCTTTTCGACAGAATTAAGGTAAGAATGTTTTTTTAACTTATACGGCGGGTGAGGCTATTTTCCGCCGTTATAAAATCTTCAAAGCTTCCCTTACAAGCTTATAAGAATATTTTCAAATAAAATGTTTTATTTTATATGGATCTTAAATGATTTAAAAATAAAAAGAGATATTTCTTTAAAAAGAATTTTGATTTCATCTATGTCAACATCCTTTGATGGATTTTAAGATTATTTGAAGTTGATTTATTATGATACAAAACATCTATATTTTATTGAAGGTTTTGTGATATGTTTGACTGTGGATGTGCTATTTTTATACCATTCATGGTTTATGGTGAAAGTATTGACATTTCGTATGCTAGTTTTAATACGAATGTTTATATTATGTTTAAACCTTTTCATATGGGAATGCATTGGACTTAATATGTGACGGGTGGAGCCCGCTATAGATCCTCGATGCATCGGTAGGTCTCATGAGACAAACTAGTGTCTTGGCACAAGGCCTTGGCAAAATATTATTTGTAGTCTTGGCACAAGGCCTTGGCTATGTGGTTATGATAGTCTGGCAATATGCATTCCATCATTATGAAAGTGGTTATTGATTTTGAATGTGATTATTCGATTAGTAGAATAACCATGTGAATAAGTAAATGGAATTATCTCATTTTATTTATGCCATACTATGTTAAAAGTTCAAGTTTAAAAGGCTTTTGTTTTAGTTATACATTGCCTTAAATGTTTATTCTTATTTATGAAAGTTTCCACTATATTGTTATCCTTACTGGGCATTTGAGCTCACCCCTTTTCTATGTTTTATTTTTCCCAGGAAGTGATGAAGTAAATTATGAATGACCTGCAGGGATGTTATGAGGGGATTATAGTGTGGACTGTGGAAACATTATGTTGTTGTAGTAGTTTTTCATTTTATGATGTAATGTAAAACTTATGAATATATCTAGTGTTTCCAAGGCTACTAAACCAATCGGTATTTCGAGATTTGATCTTTCTTGCGATCATGCCAATGTTATGTAATAATGCACCGACTCTGGGTAACTGGGGTCGGGGCGTTACAATTATATGGCGTGTACTCCACTTACAAGGCAAGAAAATGCCCAATGAGCGGCAGAATGTCCATGATTTATGTTGAAATTCTAAAAAATATATGAATTTATCATTACAGGCATCCTACAAATTTGTGGTCAGAAATACATACTTGAATACAAGGGGAACCAAAACGAATAGATTAGAACATTACATGCTGAATGGTAAAAGGGTGTTATAAACTCAGAAAAAAATCTTTTTTTTGATTTTGTAAAATCATTTACATGATTTTTCTACTTCTTGAAGCGGAAAATATTCAACATTACATATGAATTTGTGATAAATATTTACTTATTAAAATTTAAAAAGTAACTAACATTATAAAAAATAAATCATATTTCAAATAATCATTTAGAACCAAACTTAAATTTGTTTATTAACATCACAAAATTTTATAGATATTAAAAACAAGAGAGTTTCCTTTTTGATTTTATATTTACTTAGAATAATGTATAAGTCATTTTAAAAAAATGGAAAAAAATTTCCATCAATTAGAATCAAGGTTGATAATTGTTTAAAAAAAGTCATCCAATGGATTAAAGGAAAGGGTATAAGATAATTTTACTCATTAACATATTGTTTTTAACCTTAATTATCATATTAATCCTTACCGAGGTAACAAATATTTACTATATTTACTATTAATATTGGATAAAAATAAATGGGACCTATTTACAAAATTTGGAACTCATGATTCCAAATATGGAATTAATTTTTAAAGATTCAAATTTTGTACGTTATATATATATATTTATCAATAGAATATAAAATGTTTTGCATTTTTTTATAAAAATAAGTTGGGAATCCCAAAAATGATCTTATACAAAATCTAGGTATCATAATGATTCAAATGTAATTTTCTAGATTATATAAATATAAATTATACTTATATTAATTTAATATTAAATTAAAAAAAATATGTGATTTTTAAAGGTAATGAGAATTTTAAAAAACTGGTATTTTTTATTATTCAATCAAATATTAATATTTCTTGAAAAATATAATGACCCATACTTTACATACATTGTTATTAATTTAGAATTGAAGCATAATTATTACAACATGTATCAAAACCACAAAAGGACCGTATAATTATAGTGTCTTTAGAAACTGGGAAACATAAACAACTGGTTTATAAATAATCTTCATTGTCTCCCATTTATTTCATCATATCAAGAGTCCCTTTTGGCATATCCAACTTAATACCTTTCTTCTTGACCCCAGGAAAAGGAAACATCCAAAAGGGTGAGCTCAAATGCTTAGTAAGGGTAAAAAAAGAAATATCAATCATATCATATTCATAAAAACATAACATTTTGAGAATATTAAGTTGCAAAAGAGATCATAATATCATAACATGGGATAAATAATGGTAGAAAAATGTACTCCCAATACTCATAAAATAAAACATGAAAATTTGTGGCATACACACATAATCATAGAGAATCATTTCTTAGTAGTCAAGACTCATTGCCAAGACTATCCTAGTGGATAAAGTCTATTTCTGAACCGAGTTCACTCCTCATTTCAGTTTTGTATCACTGAACTGGATTTACCTACCATTCCATCCATGTCTATATCATGAGATATAAATCTTTACCCAATGAATTTGAGGGAGATATGGGTCACACCCATCTCATAATGAAACCATTATTATGTGTTCCATAAAATCATAAATCATAGCATAACTCATGTAATAAAAATAAGATTCTTAAACATCATGCCATTGTAACATAATCCATATAAGATAAAAGGACATCATAAACATAATTACATCATAAAATAATCAAATCAATGTAAAAATAGGGATAGAAACAGAACCCTATATTATCTTTGATGGAAAATAATTTTGATAAAACAGTTGAACATAATTATTGAGAAAAATATCTTTCCACTTCAAAAACATTTTTCCTTTATTAATATGTCATACAATTTTAAAAAGAAGTTGATTAAAAATAATCTTGAAAAGTTTTAAAGGAATCTTCATGGAAATAATGTTCTATGAAATCATAAAAATCAATTCATGTCGTATATTTTAAAAAACATTATTCTCATACTTTGGCCATAAAAGTCAAAAAGGACCTCGTACTAGAAACGACAAAAGATTCCTTTCTTATCATTTACTAAAAAACTCACCAATGGGTAAAATTGGATTTAAAAAATTGTAAGAGTATAAAAATAATATTAAATATTGAGGAAACATGGATATGGATGATCAATATTCCCTATTAAATTCTGAAGTATAAATAATCTCAGATAAAAATGAGATTGTGAGGTTTTCTCTTACCTTAGGCTTGATATGCTTCGTTCGTATCTGAACCTCCTGTATAACAATTTAAATATTTTCATTGACTTATTACAGAATCACATTCATTGTTAGGATATCATATATAGTCATATTCTTTTCTTCTTATTAGTAATATTTCATTGCTACATGTTATTCGGGTGTTCATTGCTTTTTGTTCTTATGCGTGTTTTGTTGAATAAATTCTTATTAATATTTTTAGCTTATAGATAAATAATTTAAATAATGGTATTAGTATAATATATATCATATTTATTCATTCAATTCATTTATATAATCATTATTCAAAGAAGATCATGTAGAACAAGTCGCATCACATCGTGGAGATGGTAGGCCGTACGCACACACGAGCGATGATATCGTTCCCATAATTATTGAATGGTATTGGAGTGGATGATGGAATGTATCAGAATTAGTATCATGTTATAATAACCCTATATAGTTATTATTCACACCATTATACCCATCTATGTAATGTGGTGTTGGAAAAACAGATTACGCCACAGTGTGGAGACAGTATTCTGTACGTACACACGTGCGGTGATATTGTTTTTCATAGGGTGGATAGAAGGTGAAATAGGCTTGTTTAATATTTATAATAACATATCAGTATATGAGTGATATTTATGTTATTACTTTATTATGAAACAAAAAAAGAAGAAGAAGTAGAATAACAAATGAATTTGAAAGAATTGGTAAAGGATATTACCTCTTCTTTGACGCGCCTCTTCTAAATATCCTCTTAGGGCACTGAATTTGGTCTTTGAAGAAGACCAGAACCTTTATTATGTTTCTAGGGACGTTTAGAAGGTAAATGGTCAGGGTTTGTCCAAGCTTGAAGGCTCAAAATTGTGTAAAGATGAGAGGAAGGAGGTTCCCTTTTATAAGGGAGGAGAGGGACACCTTAGAAAAAACCACAAAATATTATTTTATAATAAAGTGATATTCAGTTTATAATAGCTCCAAATTGATTTATTTCAAATCTGAAGTGGTTATGGGTCAAAGAAATGTCAAAAAATGGTTTTAGGAATGTTTAGGTTACTATTTTAACCTTATCATTTAGATTTAACTCTAAGTTAAATAATTTAACTTTTTCTGTGTCTTCTTGTTTGCTTACACAATATGGTTAATAAACATACCATAACAATCCAAACAAACCCCAAGTGGTTCATTATTAATATATATAACCTTATATATGTCATTTGGTGGATCCTTATATTTTATGAATAAAATAAAAATTAATAATATAATATTTTTTTAAAAACTATTTTATGTCAATTTTGATATTATTTGGTAATTGATTTTTCTGGAAATTATAATAGCATGATTACTTCGCAAAATGTTAATTAAATCAATAATAATATGTCATATTAACCTATAAAATTAGTTTCATTTATAAAAAGTCTCAAATTACGTTTATTTGGGCATTTATAATATCAATTATGTTAATATTTTATTAATAAGGTAATTACTGCATCATTATTGTGTCTTGTATAAATTAAATTATTTAATGTCTGAAAATTATAAATAATATTCCATTATGTAGGAAATAATTTTATCTTTATAAGGAATATTTATAGTCTAATTTATCTTATGTATAACTTTATATTTAAAATGTTTTACTTATTAAACATTGATTTTAATTATTTTAACTCTTCTTTGAATAAAATAATAATAAGTGTCCAAATCTAATCCAAGTGGACCTAAAGGGTAATATTTTATTACTAAGGTTTTTTTGGTCAAACTACACTTATCCAATAGAATTAGGACATGTGTTAGAGTAATAATAATATCATTTTTACCCTTAATTACCCAATTTACTTTTAACCGTTGTAAATAAAAGTAAAAAATTACAATTCACCAAAAATTATTATTATTTTATTGAACCACATTTAACTCCTTTATATTAACCGTGTCTCTTGGATTTTCGAAATTCAACTCACTGAAGCAGTAAAATTAAGTTTTATGTACAGTTGCAAATGGTCCTAGGAGGTGGGTAAAAGATGGTAAGAAGTTCAATAAAATTTTTATATATCTAAAATTTTAAAATGACTCCAATGAATTAAATTGAACTTATTTACATATTATGTATCTATTTTTACCTAAAATAAATTTAAATAAAATAAATAATTATTTAAATAAAAATTTGGTTTTAAACTATAACTCAGTGTTTTTCACTATTCATCAAAAATTGAATGCTTTTAGAAAAATACCAAAAATTCACCCTAGGATAATTTCGATATTCCGAATCCAAAAATGAAGTCCATTTTGAAAGATAAAATTTATAAAATTTCAAAAAGTGGTTATTAATATTCATAACAGCTAGCTTATATAATATTTTAACAACATATCGTTGTTCAACAAAACTGGGTATTGCGTACAATGAAAGCTATCGAGGAAGGTTTCTCTTGTGTGTAACACAATCCAAGACAGTATTTTGAGTAGTGAATGATTCCTTTGGTGTTACGTATAACATAATACATAAAACAAAATATTTCTCATAAAATATCTAGGTGTTACATTTTACCCCCCTTAAAAAGAATTTCTCCTTCGAAATTCATCACTTCGTAACAAACAGATGAAGATACCTCTCCCTAATCATATCCTCATGTTCCCATGTTGCTTCTTCAAATCTGTGGTTCTTCCATAAAACATTAAATAAGTGAGTGGTCTTGTTTCTTAGAACCTTTTTTCTATGATCTAGAATCTCTATCGGTTGTTCTTCATAAGAAAGATCTTGCTCCAGCGGTACAACTTATAAGCTGAGTACATGTGAAGGATCGAGTATATACTTTCTCAGGAGAGAGACATGGAACACATCATGAACTTGAGAGAGATTAGGAGGAAGCTCCAATTGGTAAGCTACCTTCCCAACATGATCTAGTATTTCAAAATGATCAATATACCTAGGGATCAGCTTTCCCTTCTTTCCAAATCTCATTGCTCCCTTCCAAGGAGGTATTCGTAAGAACACTTTATCACCCACTTCAAACTCTAGGTCTTTTCTTCAGTTGTCAGCATAACTTTTTTGTCGACTCTGAGCTGCTCTTATGTGTTGTTGAATAGATCTGACCTTTTCTACCATCTCATCAACAAGATTAGGTCTAAATAGCTTTCTTTCCCCAACTTCATCCCAGCAAGTTGGAGTTCTGCATTTCTTTCCATAGAGTGCTTCATAAAGAGCCATCTGAATACTGGAGTGAAAGCTATTATTATTAGAAAATTACCCCAAAGGTAGATGTTGATCCCAACCACCTTTGAAATCCATAGAGAAAGATCTCAACATGTCCTCTAGAGTTTGAATTTTCCTCTCAAACTGATCGTATGTCTAAGGATGATAATCAGTGATAAAACTCAACTATATATCTAGAGTATATTGAAAACTTTTACAAAACATCGAGGTAAACTTTGGATCCTAATTAGATATAATGGAAAGTGTTACTCCATGAAATCTTACCACTTCTTTTACATATATCCTGAAAAGATGATCAAGATAAAAATATTCTCTAACAGAAATGAAGTGTTCCGACTTCGTAAGACGATAAACTATAACCCAGATAACATTATTGACTTTGGATTTTTTAGGAAGTCTAGTGACAAAGTCCATAGTGATGTTTTCCCATTTCCATTCAGGTATGGGTAATGGTTGTAACATCCCCTTATGATTTTGTCTCTCAGCTTTGACTTTTTGAAAAACATAACATCAGGAGACATATTCAGAAACATCTCTTTTTATGCCATCCCACCAGAAGTACCCTTTCAGGTCCCTATACTTTTCGTGCGTCTATGGTGAATAGAGAATGAAAAACTATGAGCTTCATCCAATATTTACTTCTTTAATTCTAGGGTGGGAGGAACACAAACCCGATTGATGAACCTTATTATTTCATCACAATCAATGTAGAGTTCAGGAACATTTCTCACCTTCTTTTGTGACTCTACATATTCTTTCTATGTCTCTTTAATCTTCACATGTATAGATGGTTGAACATTCATTTGAGAAAGATAATATTTTTTTCCCTTCCATTATAATTTCAAGATCCTCCTTTGTAAATCCATAAATATTGGATCTTTTATGTTCCTAATCATGGATAAGGTAGCATGGTCTTGTCGACTTAATGCGTCTGCCACCTTGTTTGCTTTCCCACGGTGGTAATGAAATGAGTAATTGAAATCCTTAATCAGGTCCAACCATATTCTTTGGTGCATATTGAGCTCCTTTTGTGTGAAAATATACTTTAAACTGTTATGATCAGTATAAATATCACACGTTTCACAATAAAGATAATGCCTCCAAATATTTAATGCAAAGATTACCGCAGCTAACTTCAAATCATGAGTTGGGTAATTTTTCTCATGTATTTTCAATTGTCATGAGGCATAAGCTATCACCATATCTTTTTTCATGAGAACACACCCCAATCCCTTCTTGGATGCATCACTATAGATAACAAACCTTTATACACTACAAGGTAGTGTGATCATAGGTGCACTGGATAACCGTCTTTTTAACTCCTTGAAATTCTCTTCACACTCCTCTGTCTAAACGAACTTAACTCCTTTTCGATTCAACCTAGTGAGAGGATTAGATAATCATGAAAAATATTTCACAAAATGTCGATAATATCTATCCAAACCAAGAAAACTTCGGATCTCAGTTACTGTTGTTGGTCTTGACCATCTTTCCAAAACCTCTGTTTTTACTGGATCCATGAATATACCCTATTTTGAGATTATGTGACCAAAAAATGATACCTTTTGAAGCCAAAATTCACACATGGTAAATTTGGAATAAAGATTCTCCTTTCTTAGGGTCTTTAATAAAATTCTAAAGTGATCTTTATGTTCTTCCTTTCTCTTTGAATAGAAAATAATATCGTCTATAAAGACTACCACAAACTGGTCAAGATAGACTCTAAAGACTCTTTTCATTTGATCCATAAAGATAGTAGGGGAATTAGTAAGACCAAATGGTATCACTATAAATTCATAGTGTCCATACCCTGTACGGAAAGTATTCTTTGGTATATCCTCCCTTTTGACCCTTAATTGATGATACCCTGAACGAAGATCAATCTTGGAAAAGTATTGAGCTCTGCGTAGTTGGTCAAATTAGTCCTCAATGCATGGGAGAGGAAATTTGTTATTGATATTGATCTTGTTAAGTTTGCGATAATCAACACAGAGTCTCATTGATCCATCTTTCTTCTTAACAAACAGAACCGGTGCTCCCCATGGTGATTAACTAGGAAGTATGAATCCCTTATCAATATTCTCTTGGAGTTGATTCTTCAATAACTAAAACTCAATTGGGGCCACTCTATAAGGTTTCTTTGAAATGGGCATAGCACCCGGTATGAGTTCTATTGAAAACTCAACTTCAAGATTTGGTGGAAGACCTGGAAATTCATCTGTAAAGACATCATCAAACTCCCGTATATTGGGCATATTCTTAATCTTGATTTTATCTCTAACCATTTGAGATAAATAACCATTATTTATTGCGATCAAGATCCATAATATTGAATAAATTTCCACTGGAATGTTATATCCATCCTCGCATCAATAGATGATCATTGATTGATCTAGAATATGAAATGTGACTTCCCTTCTTTGGAAATCGATATGATCTCCAAATAAAGAAATCCAATCTGTGCCAAGGATCACATCAAATTCCACTATAGGATAGATCACAAGACTTGCAGGAATCACTTCCCCACAAAATTCAATCGGAGAATAATTGTAAACTTTTGACGCGATGGTTATGCCATTAGGGGTGGTCACAACTAACTCAACATCTAATTGTTGAGGTAATAGAGTGATACCTTTAGAAAATTCTTCAGAAATAAAATATTTGGTGGATCTATAATCAAATAAAACATTTTCTACTTTCGAGTGGATGGAAAGTGTATTTTTCACCACTTCTTTATCGTACTCCACATCATCGATAGAAATTACATGTGACTTTTCTTTATTTTAGTCCTTAGGTGTTTGTTGACATTGATCATCATCAACAACCCTTGGATTAGGGCACTGATTAGCATAATCCCCATTTCCTTGCACTTGTAACATTGAAGTGTAGGAGGTGCATTCTTTGTATCCTTTTCATTGTTTGCATCACTAGAAATATTTTTCCCATCATTACGAAATTGAAAATCCCGATGACCGTTTTTCCACATTTGATACATTTACTTGTCCCTTTAAGACAATTCCCTCCATGTTTCTTTCCACAATTTGATCATAAGGGAAAACTCATCTTCTTTTTAGTGTGGTATTTATATTTCCCTTTGAATTACATTTTCCTCTTTTTATCAAACCCATATGAATGATGGGTTACTTCAATCCCCATATCAACCATTAGGGGACATAGAACAATTTACTCATAGCCATTGAAGTACCTTATGGCTAACACCATTCGAAGTCTTGGTTTTAAGCCACTAAAGAATCGACCGATCTTACTCTCAGGTTGGATAATAATTCCAAAATCATACCTTGCAAGTCTTGTAAAATTTTCTTTGTAGGTGCCAACAAGTTCATCATCCTTTTGCTTTAGTTCAAGAAACTCCTTCTATATCTTTGTTAGAAGAATACGAGGGAAGTACTTATTGAAAAACTTGTTCTTGAACTCGTCCCATTCCATGGACTCAATTTCATCTTGGGGCCTTGTATTCTTGATAAGATTCCACGACTGATCAGCTTCACCTTCCAAACAATATACTGCTAAGATGACTTTATCTTGTTCAGAATATTGTAGAACTAAAAATATCTTTTCAGTGGTACTGATCCATTGTTCATCCACTAATGGATCAGTAGACCCACTAAAGGGGGGTCGACGTTGCCTCATGAAGGATTCAATAGAATGTTGCTCCTTCCTTTTCTCATTTGGAAGTCCTTCATGATTCAGAGCTTGAGAAAGTTTTTTGAGCATGGATATATGATCTTGCATTCCAGCTCTCATAACATTTGGTTTCTCAGGGGGACAATCAATGAATTTCCCATCGCATTCCACATTAACACGGTTCCTTCGAGTTCCATCAATGGACTAAAACCAAGAAGAATAGTATAAGAAACACAAATTATAACATGAAAAAAACATAATCAGTAATAAAATTTTACACTTTCGGTCTTATCATAGGTTACTCATGGCCATTTCTAAAACACTAAGATTGTGTTCTATGATTAGAAATATCCTTAGGGTTCATACTAAGGCATTCATATCCTAGTTTCCAAAGGTTGACTATAACTTTCCTCTGATACCAACTAAAATGACCCATACTTTACATATGTTGTTATTACGTCAGAATTGAAGAATAATTATTAAAACATATAACAAAACCATGAAAGGTCTATATAGGTTTAGTGTCTTTATAAAATGGGAATCATAAACAACTGGTTTATAAAGAATCTAAATTGTCTCTAGTTTATTTCATCATATCTAGAGTCCCTTTTGGCATATCCTACTTAATACCCTTCTTCTAGACCTGGGGAAGAGAAAACATATAAAAGGGTGAGATCAAATGCTCAGTAAGGGTAAAAAAAGAAATGTCAATCATATCATATTCATAAGAACACAAAATTTTGAAAATATTAACCTGTAAAAGAGTTCATAATATCATAACATGGGATAAATCATGGTAGTAAAATATACTCCCAATACTCATAAAATAAGACATGAAACTTTGTGGAATACAAACATAATCATAGAGAATCATTTCTTAGTAGTAAATACTTGTTTCCAAGACTGTCCTAGCAGAAAAAGTCCATTTCTGAACCATGTTCACTCCTCATTTCAGTCTTGTATCACTGAACCAGATTAACCTACAATTTCATCCATGTCATTCTCATGAGATATAATTCCTTACCCAATGCATTGGAGGGAGGTATATGTCCCACCCATCTCATAATTAAACCATTATTATGTGTGCCACAAAAACATAAATCATAGCATAACCCATGTAATAAAAATGGGATTCTTAAACATCATGCCATCATAACACAATCCATATAAGATAAAAGGACATCATAAACATAATTCCATAATAACATAATCAAATCTATGTAAAAATAGGGATAGATTCAGAACCCTATATTATCTTATATGGAAAATAATTTTGATAAAACACTTGAACTTCATTCTTGAGGAAAATATCCTTTCTACTTCAAAAACATTTTTCTTTCATTACATGTCATAAAATTATAAAAATAATTTGATTAAGAATAAACATGAAAACTTGAAAATAAATCTTCATAGAAATAATTTTCTATGAAATCATAAAAATCCATTCATTCCATATATGTTAAAAAACATTTTTCTCATACTTTGGCTGGAAAAGTAAAAAAGTACCTCGTACTAAAAACGACAAAAGATTCCTTTCATATCTTTTACTAAAAAAACTAACCAATGGGGAAAATTGTATTTAAACAATTGTAGGAGGATAGAAATAATATTACATATTGAGGAAACATGGATGTGGATGATAAATATTCCCCAATAAATTCTGAAGTATGAACAATCTCGGATAAAAATGAGATTGCGAGATTTTCCCTTACCTTAGGTCTGATATGTTTCGTTCATATCTGAACATCCTGTATAGTGATTTAAATAATGTCATTTACTTATTAAAAAATCATATTCATTTTTATGATATCATATATGGTCATATTATTATCTTCTTATTAGTAATATTTCATTGCTACTTGTTATTCTGGTGTTCATTCCTTTATGTTCTTATATGTGTTTTGTCGAATAAATTCTTATTATTCTGTTTAGGTTATAGATATATCATTTATAGAATGGTATTATTATAATATATTTCATATTTATTCATTCAATTCATTTATATAATAATTATTCAATGAAGATCATGTAAAACGAGTCGCATCACATCGTGGAGACGGTATGCCGTACGTACGCACGAGCGATGATATCGTTCCCATAATTATTGAATGGTATTGGAATAGATGATGGAATCTCTAAAAATTAGTATCATGTTATAATAACCATATATAGTTATTCTTCACACCATTATACCAATCCATGTAAGGTGGTGTTTGAAAAAAAAAATTACACCACAGCATGGAGATGGTATTCCGTACGTATGCACGCGCGGTGATTTTGTTTTTAGTAGCATGGATAGAAGGTGAAATAGGGTTGTTTCATATTTATAATAACATATCAGTATATGGGTTATACTGATGTTATTACTTTATTATTAAACAATAAAATAAGAAGAAGTAAAAGAATAAATTAATTTGAAATAATTGGTAAAGGATATTACCTCTTCTTTGACGCGCCTCTTCTAAACCTCCTCTTAGGGCACTAAAGATGGTCTTTGAAGAATACCATAACATATATTATGTTTATAAGGATGTTGAGAAAGGAAATGGGTAGGTTTTGGCCAAGCTTGAATTCTCAAAATTGTGTAAATAGGAGAGGGAGGAGGTGCCCTTTTGTAAGGGAGGAGAGGGGCACCTTAAGAAAAACGTAAAATATTATTTTATAATAAAGTCATATTCGGTTTATAATAGATCCAAATTGATTTATTTCGAAGCTAAAGCGGGTATGGGTCGAAATACTCTCAACCAATCGGTTTTATACAAGTTTAGGTCACTATTTAAACCTTATCATTTATATTTAAGTGTAAGTTAAATAATTTACCTTTTACTGTGTCTGCTTGCTTGCTTACACTATATGGATAATAAACATAATATAACAAGCCAAACGAACCCCAAGTGGTTCATTATTAATATATATAACCTTATCTATGTAATTTTTACAAACCATAGATTTTTAAGAATAAAATAACAATTAATAATATAATATTTGTTTTAAAAACTTTTTTATGTCAATTCTGATACTATTTGGTAATTGATATTTGTGAAAATAATAACAAAATTATTAGTTCAAATAAAGTTAATAAAATCAATACTAACATGTCATATTAACCTATAAAATTATTTTAAATCATAATATGTCTCAAATTACATTTATTTGGGTATTTATAATATTGATTATGTTAATATTTTATTAATAAGGTAATTACTGCATAATCATTGTGTCATAAATAAATTAAATTATTTAATGTCTAAAAATTATAACTAATATAACATTATGTAGGAAATCGTTTTACCTTTATAATTAATATTTATAGTCTAATTTATCTTATGTATAGCCCTATATTAAAAATGTTTTACTTATTAAACATTGATTTTAATTCTTTTAACTCTTCTTTGAATAAAATAATAATAAGTGTACTAATCTAATCCAAGTGGAGGTAAAGGGTAATATTTTGTTCCTAAGGTTGTTTTTGGTCGAATTACACTTATAAAATAGAATTAGGACATGTGTTAGGGTAATAATAATATCATTTTTACCCATTAATTACCCTATTTACTTTTAATCGCGGTAAATAAAAGAAAAAAGTTACTATTCACCAAAAATTATTTTTATCTTATTGAACCACATTTTACTTCTTGATATTAATGGTGTCTGTTGTATTTTCAAAATTCAACTCACAAAAGCGGTAAAATTACGTTTTATGTACAATTGCAAATGCTCCTAGGAGTTGGGTAAAAGACGGTAAAAAGTTCAATAAAATTTATATATATCTAAAATTATAAAATGACTCAAAGGAATTAAATTGAACTTATTTAGATATTATGTATCTATTTTGACCGAAAAAAAATTTAAATAAAATAAATAATTATTTAAATAAAAATTCATTTTTAAACTATAACTTAGTGTTTTTTACAATTCCTCAAAAATTGAATGTTTTCAGAAAAATAAAAAAAATTCACCCTTGGATAGTTTTGATATTCCGAATCCAAAAATGAAGTCCATTTTGAAAGATAAAATTTATAAAATTTCAAAAAGTGGGTATTTCTATTTATAACAGCTAGAATATATAATATTTTAATAACATATAGTTGTTCCGCAAAACTCGGTATTGCGTACAATGCAAGCTATCGAGGAAGGTTTCTCTTGTGTGTAACGCAAGCCAAGACATTATTGTGTGTAGTGAAATATTCCTTTGGTGTTACGTATAACATAATACATAAAAACAAAATATTTTTTCATAAAATCTCAGGGTGTTACAAAAAAAATACAAAACATCACCCAAAATTTATATTGATATTATGATATAAAAATTGTATAAATTTTATGAACATTACTTAAATTTTGAAAACATAATTAGAATATTCTCTCACAAAAATAAATTGAAAATCATATTTTTTCGAGAACATAATTTTGAAGGATAAAATGATTACTAAAAATTGAGTTCTTATTTACTAATAATTATTTCAAATATTTGTATTGAGTAGGTCCACTATATATATATATATTTAAATATTATTTTAACATGATATATACCATCCAATTTAATTTCTATGTGATAAATATAACAAAGAAATTTTAGCATTTCATTGTTTATTTATGAGCGGTGTTGCATGTTGTATATGCTCTCAAACATAGTGTTCTTTTAAAATATTAGGATATTACAATGTATATTTTGAAAACATTAAAAAACCAATGGATAACTATCATGATCATAGGTTGGGGGATTTATATCTACAAGCTATAATTTTCTATAAATATATGAGTTGGATCAACGGTTCACTTGTGTTCATTATATTTTAATCATGTTCCATGAATATAAAAAATGTTTCATCCATGGAGTTCGTTTGTGCAAGAACCACATAAATAATTTTTTCCTATGTTTTTTATTGTATATTAATTTATCCTTTTATTTGTTTTTATTATTGAAAATATAAGGAGACTATGTTTATTCGGTGTGATATAATGATGCATAAATCCCTCATCTAAATAATTCAATCAGATACTGCTAGTGTTGGAACACCCAACATTTATCTATAAGTGATTATATGTTAGTTAATTCTATTTCATAAGGATATTTATTCAATGATTTATTTCATTTTTCGAAAACATGAGACAATATTAGTATACTTGGTTTCAAGCGTTCCAGAA
The DNA here is from genome assembly GCA_963277665.1 of Viscum album. NCBI lineage: Eukaryota > Viridiplantae > Streptophyta > Magnoliopsida > Santalales > Viscaceae > Viscum > Viscum album. The sequence goes on along the minus strand of CAUJRU010001342.1, from coordinate 126,615 downwards.
AAACTACTTTTTCAACTTTATCTTATCCTCTCCACTGACCACTAAATGAAGTCCTCTAATTTTGAGTGACCCATCATTGTAAAATATAATTAAACAATATTTAAGGTTTTTAACATACTTTAATCGATTCAAATGTGTTAATATATACAAATAGAGTCCACCATCCATGATTCATGGACATTCTTGTTGAGTATGCATATGTTAAACATCAATAACTAATTCATTATACTTTCTATTCTATAAACATTCTTGTAATCTTGAGTATTATAATTCATACTCAATTTGGTAGGAAGAATAGTGATACATTCATCAGTGTAGTGAAAAAGTTCTCCAAGCCTTCCATAATTTTCTTCAAAAAATTGGAACATATTTTCCAATGTGAGTTTAAAAATTTTCAATCATTTTTGAACTTATCTTCTTTGAGTGAGTTAAACCACCCTTTAAAATATCCCTTTCATATGTTTTAGTTTTGTGGTGGTATTGGTAAATGAACCAAAATATTCTATTTATATGCCAAAGGCCTCCAAAAACTGACATTATATGTCAAAGAATATTTTCTTTTTTAAACATCTTGTTTTACAACTTGTATTGTCCGTTTATCTTCCATATTTTTATCATCATCCTTGGATACTTCTTATAAAAAAAATAATGAAATCCTCTAAAAATTTCATCATGATCATAGGATTATTTTATATTATTTTTAGATTATTTTTTATAGCAATTTTTCATCCATTTTTGAATTTTATAATTTTACAAATCTATAAGAATCATCTTACTTTTCAATATAAACTATTTTCACAATATAATCCTTTGAATCACAGTTATCATAAACACCTTCTAAACCATCATACCATTTGTGAATTGATTTAAAATATTGACAAAAAATTTATAAATATTTGAAATCTAACTCTTATTTACTATCTAAATAATTGAGGTTTCTAAAAATTCATTAATAGAATTATAAAAGAAAGGTTTTAACTTATTTTGTTGTTTCTCTACATCAATGTTTTTTATTAAAAAAATTTAATGAAAATTATTATATTATTAACTATTCTCTTCAATTCTATCATTTTTATGTCCTTTTTAGTGATTAACTTCTTTATGATATCAATATCATTTGATAAAATTGACTTATTTTCACAAAATGTGTCATTCTTAGCTGATGATTTAGAGTACTTATTTAGATTATTATTCTCCTGATATATTTTTAAATAATTTACTAACATTCTATCAGTTACTAATTTAACTTATACTCTATTTCTGTTTCTTCCTTTCTTACCTTGTTTATTTCATTACTTTTGAGAATTTCACCATTAAAATTTTCTATAAAAAACATTTCTTAAATTTCATGGGAATTCCTAACTTTTTATTCATCCCTACTATTAGCATTTATTTTAAAAAAGATACAAAATTTCTATTCTTAGAAATAGTAAAAAATATACCCTTACCCATTGTAGAAAATAACACCTTGTTGAATCCTAAAGCTTTATTCTTTGAGAATCCTTATTAAATATCTTCCAAATATTTATAATATTCGTCTTATTTCAACATTCTAAATTTTATTTGTAATTTCCAACAGATACACACGTGAAACTCTAGAAAATTATATTCTCAATTAAAATTTATATTTCACTTCTCATACATTTTTAAATTATGAAATAATATTTTTGAAGTTTATTAGAAAGACTTATTTATCATTATAATATTATTCATGTTAAATATTTTTTTAATCTTCTCTTATAATAAGGAATTAAATGATATTTCACTTTCTTCCATACTAGTCTTATTAACAAATTTATATTTGGTAATTTCACACATAATCAATATTTTATAATGATTTCCCAATATAATTGTGTTGTAATCAATCTCTTTAAGCACCGAAGAATTTTCAATTTTTTTTAATGATATGATGTATGTTTTGAAAAAATATTGAATATTTTATATTTTTACTAATGATTATAATAAATATTTACATTTAATTGTCTCTTGTTGAGAAATCGTGAACATATTAATCAAAATGTGTCCAATTTTACTTATAATTCAAGCTCGAATTGGGTAGTTTTTGTCTTTAAAAGATTACATTTACTTCATAATGGTATCTAAGTATATCCTACCAATCACTTTCACTCTTAATACACTCAAAACTAATTAATTATTTTTCAGATAGAGATTATAAACTTTTATTATGTTCTCAGACATCATTATTAATAATATTTTGACCCACCACTCCCATTATCACATTTTTCATCTTGAGGGTCATACCCATTTTTTGTTACTTCAAACACATCCAAACAAATAAATAATTTGTATAATGGTATTACATATTTCCATCTATTATATTTATTCACTATAAAAATTGAAATTAATTTTTTATTTTAAAAATTAATGTGATCTATGTTAAACATAAGAATTTAAAATCAATATAATTTTAGGGGAAGATAAAACCTTATTCCCCAAATACCAAATACCTATTTAATTATCAAAGGGTACCTAAAATCCATTGATACTACAAGATAAATTCCCTCATGATCAATGAAATATTCACTCATATTGTGGTGAATCAATGAATTTAATTCCCCCAAAATTCTTAAAAAAGAACCATGGACACCTATTAGTGTGAATGATTGGATCACAATTTCAAGATATTCATAAACATGATGCAACCAATATAATATGAACAACCAATTTTTTACAAGCCCCACTACTAAAAATAAATTTGAACATCCATATAAATTTTTTCAATAATTTAGGATGACATGAACCAATAGTTTAAGAATGATAGATATATGGACCATGGACTATCCTTGAACATGCAATACAGAATGTGTCTCTTGACATGTGTAAACTGGTCCTATAAAGATACTGATAAAATATTCTAGAATATAATGATTTGGGCCCCCAACTAATAAATTATTCCATAAATTGTATGTTATATTTCTTCTTATTATTACTCCTCTTCTTCTCTTCTTATTTCACTTATTCTCAACATCCTTTTTTGCATACCCACTGCACACTCTCTATCACTTTTATTATTCATTCATTAATTCTTTACACATACAAAACACTATTCTTTCATTCTTATAATTAAAATATGAATTTCAAATTCCTATTAAGATTAAATTTTGCATTTAAACTACATCCACTTATTTTCCATCCATTGGATGAATATAGAATTCCTAAGAACCCTTATTTGATATTATGGGACTTACAGATTCAAGTTATAGAATCACTTAAATCATTAATTATTCCACATTAGTAAAATTCATGAATTATAGATTCTAGAACATGTTATGGTGTGATAATTCCCATATTTTCATGATAATAATGAAAATAATGTAACCAAATTCTTAACAGAATGACAATATAGTTGTCCTTTAGACATTACACAAACCATATCTATACTTCTACTCTACCATTTCCATTATACCACGAGTCATGAAATAAATTTTAATCTAGATTAGAATAAATGGTTTCTAATGTGAATACTATGACATAATTATTACACTTCATACTAAATTTAAATTATTTACTTTGAAATATTAACTTTCCCATCCTAACTATATTTCAACATCTTGATTCATAGTACTGTGACCAGTATCTTCTTAGTGTAACCACCTATCCTTTAAAAATAGCAGGAATATGAAGATTCATGGCTTCTAGCTTGTGTAATGAATTACATTTCATGAATTATTATTTCTATAAATCTATAGATTCAATAATACTATAACAATATGACCACTTAGGCTATGAAATGATTTATTCTTACTAAGATATATTTTATTACAATCTACCTTGATTTTTTTGTGAATTATTTTATATTAGATAGATCACATATATAAGACTATAATTTCTCCAAAATTCAATATTGTTAGTTAGACACTTCATCCATAATCTTCTAAGATGTAAAATAATCATCACATTAATTGAAACACCAAGACATGATATTAAAATATATTCATTAATTTAATAATTCTTTCAATTATTTTAGAATAAAAGAAAACACTCATCAGAAAAAGATCTTATATACAATACCCACACTATCTAAAACATTAAAAAATTATTTTTTTGGGTTTTCTTCATCACATAATTATTTTCAAGTCCAAACTAACACTTTTAACATGGTCTCAATAGATATAAAAATTTAAATAACTTTTAGATGAGGCTCATGTACATGTTATGATTTGTTATGATAAAAATGTTATATAAAGTTAATGAAGATTAATATGAAATTACCTAAAAAGAAACATATTTTTAAAAATAAAATTTTTCTGTAAGGTGAATTATTGTTTATTGCTCTCCATAACATCATTTTTTTCTTTGGTTATCTATGTTCGATGATATTTTTGGTTAACAGAGATGGCATGGGAGTATATAGAAAGTTTAGCGATCACAGATTCAGTTTTTAGTAGAACTAAAAAGGGTGGATAATTATCATATGGTTTGCACTAACAACTAACCATATCCATGAGGTTTAATGTTGGGGGGGGGGAGTATAGTTTTTATACATTGTTTATGTAACACCCCAAGCTTCTACGGTACGCTTCTCTTTGAATAATGTGATAGCGTGTGTTGTACGCAACACCGAGTTCTAACACACCATAACTAATCAAACTAGCCGTTATGAATAGTAATACCTACTTTTTGAAATTATATATATTTTATATTTGAAAATGGACTTCATTTTTGGATTCGGAATATCGAATTTAGCCTAAGGTGAAATTTTGGTAATTTCGGATAACTTTCATATTTAGATGAATAGTGAAAATTACTAAGTTTTAATTAAAAACAACTTTTTTAATCAAAATAATTAATAGTGATAAATTATTAATTTGAGTGGTTTTAAAGTATATTTAGAATATATTTTTACCATTTAATATAATGTTGGTCATTGGACATAATTTTACAATTAAACCGAACATAAACGAGTGTCAATCTTTTGATAGTTATTATCTCTTAAAAACACACTTTTTGTTTTGACAGCGGGAATTAATTTTAAATTAATTTCTGCCACTTATGTGTTTAGAATTTAGGAAAATGGATTCCATATTTGGAATCAGGATGTTCAAATTGTGTAAATAGGTAACTTTTATTTTTAGACATTTTGAATAATTACTGCGGTAAATATTTTATTTACCATGGTAAAGGCTAAATCCGGTAAATAAGGGTTAAAAAAAATAATATTATAATAATACTAAATTACCCTAAAACGTGTCTTAACCCAATTGGTTGATACATGGTAGACCATGGGAATCTTTGGGTCTATTTTGGGACCCCATGGATCCACTTGTAAGTGATAATGACACTTTATTTTAATTAAGTTAAAATGAATACAAAAATGACACAAGCATATATCTTTTAGAAACAAAATTGTTACATAGGGTTATATATGTTGGATTTTAGATTATAAATATTCATTAGAAAGATAAAAAGATTTCCTACATAATGATATTTTATTTATAATTTTTAGACATTAAATAATTTATTTTATTTATGACACAATGATGATGCAGTAATTACTATAATAGTAAAAAATTAAAATAATTGATATTATAAATACCCAAATAAATATAATATGAAACTTTTAATGAATTAAAATAATTTTCTAGGATACTATGATATATTAGGATTGATTTAATTGACTTTGTTCGAAGTAATCGATCTGTTATGAGTTTCACAAAAATCAACTATTGAATAGTGTCAAAATTGACATAAAAGAGTTCTTAAAACAAATATTATATTATTAATTGATATTAAATTCCTAAAAATCTATGGTTCGGCCAAGAGACTTATATCATGATAGGTCCATCATTAATGTACCACTTGGGGGTCTCTTGGATGTATATAGTAAGTTTATTAACCATATTATATAAAAATACAAAGAGACATTGTAAACGTGAAACTAATTAACTTAGAGTTAATTCTTAAAGATAAGGTTAATATAAGTACCCAAACCTGTCTAAATTCTATTGGTTGAGTTGTTTTCTACCTAACCCCACCTTAACCTTTGAATAATAAGCTTTGGAGCCATTAGAAACCGAATATGAATTTATTATAAATTAATATTTCTAGCTTTTCCAAAGGTGCCCCTCACCCCTCTTATAAAAGGGCACTCCTCCTTCTCATTTCTTCACACCTTCAAAGCCTTTTGGTTCGGCCAAACTCTGCCAAAATACTCTCCCAACATCCCTCACTACAACCTAGAGGCCTTATTTTGATCAGAAAGCCAACCTAAGGAGCCCTTTTGATCAAATCAAAAGGAAGAACCCGAAGAAGAGGTAATGATTTCACCACCCTTCTCCAAGTTCATTTCTTCTTCCACTTCATCTTTCTTTGTTCTTACCATTCTAAAATAATAACTCCAGTATCTTACATATACTGTGATGTTATTATGAATATGGTACAACCATATTCATTATTCTATCCACCCTTTGAATAACATGTCACCATACGTGCGTACGTACGGCTTACCGTCTCCACGTCGTGGTGTAATTGTTATTCAATATAATATTATTTGGATGGGTATAATAATGATGTGTAACTCATGTAAATAGTAAATATAACATGTTAATGATTCTTTATATATGATATACCATCCATTTATATATTATTTTAATATCAAAAGAATGATATTGTCGCTCGTGCGTACGTACGGACTACCGTCTCCACGAACCCGATGAGATTCATTCTCCATCGTATCCATTCAAGTATAATTATCATTTGATGATTTAAAAATGATGTTTAAGGACTTGATATCATTCTGGATATGAATAATATACAACCTATCCTTTACAAAAATTTCTTACGTAACAAAACATATAAAAGAAAACAAGTAAGTTAACACCCGAAACAACGATAATACTAAGATATTATTATAAATTGATATTAAAAGATCATATATGATATCATATTAATGTATATGATTATTGTATAATTTAGTAACAATTATTTCACCATTATACAGGAGGTTAACCTACCCCAACCAACGAAAAGTACAAGGTAAGGGTTTACTTTACAACCTCTTCATTATCCAAGGTTGTTTATACGTAATAATCTACTGGGATCTCTTTATCATCCACATCCATGTTTCTTAAAAATGCATTTCAAAACATTTTTACTATTTACTAGAATATGAGTTAAAGTCATTTATACCCTTTTTGACTTTTATAAGTGGTTTATAAAGGAATCTTTCGGTCGTTTTCAAAACAAGGTCCTTTTTAACCTTTTCGACAGAATTAAGGTAAGAATGTTTTTTTAACTTATACGGCGGGTGCGGCTATTTTCCGCCGTTATAAAATCTTCAAAGCTTCCCTTACAAGATTATAAGAATATTTTCAAAGAAAATGTTTTATTTTATATGGAACTTAAATTATTTCAAAATAAAAGGAGATATTTTTTTAAAAAGAATTTTGATTTCATCTATGTCAACATCCTTTGATGGATTTTAAGATTATTTGAAGTTGATTTATTATGATACAAAACTTCTATATTGTATTGAAGGTTTTGTGATATGTTTGACTGTGGATGTGCTATTTTTATACCATTCATAGTTTATGGTGAAAGTATTGACATTTCATATGTTAGTTTTAATATGAATGTTTATGTTATGTTTAAACCTTTTCATATGGGAATGCATTGGACTTAATATGTGACGGGTGGAGCCCGCTATAGCTCCTCGATTCATCGGTAGGTCTCATGAGACAAACTAGTGTCTTGGCACAAGGCCTTGACAAAATCTTATTTGTAGTCTTGGCACGAGGCCTTGGCTATGTGGTTATGATAGTCTGGCATTATGCATTCCAACATTATGAAAGTGGTTATTGATTTTTGCATGTGATTATTTGATTAGTAGAATATCCATGTGAATAAGTAAATGGCATTATTTCATTTTATTTATGCCATACCATGTTGAAAGTTCATATTTAAAAGGCTTTTGTTTTAGTTATACATTGCCTTAAATGTTTATTCTTATTTATGAAAGTTTTCGCTATATTGTTATCCTTACTGGGCATTTGAGCTCACCCCTTTTCTATGTTTTATTTTTCCGAGGATGTGAAGAAGTAAGTTATGAATGACCTGCAGGGATTTTATGAGGGGTTAATAGTGTGGATTGTGGAAACATTATGTTGTTGTAGTATTTTTTCATTTTATGATGTAATGTAAAACTTATGAATATATCTAGTGTTTCCAAGGCTACTAAACCAATCGGTCTTTCGAGATTTGATCTTTCTTGTGATCATGCCAATGTTATGTAATAATGCACCGACTCTGGGTAACTGGGGTCGGGGCGTTACAGTTGGTATCAGAGGAAGTTTAGTACAAACCTTGGAAGCTAGATTTAGATAAACTCTTATTAGAGCACGTAGACCTAAGATGAACTTTGAGGATTAGTATAGAAGAACTTCCTAGAATTTTGGTATAGTAGAGATTTTGTGAGTTTTCCAAGCAATACATCCCTGTCTGGATACGAGAAGGTAGAGGCGGCTCTGGCACAGATGTACCTAGTGGTAAAACCCGAAAACACCGCTTTGAGCTAGACTCGAACGGGAACTGGTGCACGACAACGGGCCTTGCTGCACTCTTGGTTACGACACTCCCGAGGGATATGCTTAGGATAACTCTCATTTTCTTTACAAATCATTTTGAAGGGATTATGAGTATATACTTCCTCAAAGAAAACATTATTATGATTATGGATTATATCCATAAATAGTTCAATTTATCTTAAGTGTTTTATAAGTATGGGATTATGTATTTTGATTCATAAATTGATCTAGTTTATGAAATTGTTTAGAAATGGCGCCTAGTGGAAGAAATGGAAACCGTATCAATGCACGCACTCCATGTAGGGATTGCCCTCCTGCTCAAGATAATTATAGTGGGGATGGTGATGCAACTGGTGCTGATCAGCTAATCACCATACTGGGACAACTTACTCAGGTTATGAATAATAACCTTACCCGTATGGAGCACCCTGATCCGCAGCGTGGAGGATCAATGTTAGATCGATTCATGAGGCAACAACCACCAACGTTCAATGGGAATACAAATCCCTTAGTAGCTGAGCAATGGATATTTTCCCTAGAGAAAATATTTCAGGCTTTGGGGAGCAGTGAAAGGGAAAAAGTTATCATGGCAGTTTACCGCCTCACTGGAGATGCTGATCAATGGTGGTCATTGATTCAGAACATGAAGGAAGATGATGAAGTATCAAATATGGAATGGAGGGAGTTCAAAGATCTGTTTTTAGAAAAATACTTCCCTCGCGACTATCGAGCAGATATGGAAAGGCAATTTCTGAGTCTGAGACAGAAGGAGGATGAGAATGTCACAAAGTATGAGGCTAACTTTACAAGGTTAGCGAGGTATGATGGAGATTATATTCGCAACCCAAGAAGTAAGATTGATCGTTTCTTTGATGGGTTAAAACCATTTCTCCGTCGAGCGTTAGTCTCACAATCCTTTTCATCGTACAAAGACATTGTCTCATGTGCTATCAAGACCGAAAAGGAATTCTCTAAGTCTTATGACTTTAAAGCAAAGCAAGAGAAGAAGAGACCTGCTGATCAATCTGGGAATGGAAATAAGGGGAAGAAGGGAAAGGTTGAATATCCATCTTGTGGTAAATGCGGGAAGAAACATCCTGGTACTTGCTTGAAGGGAATGAGAGTCTGTTACAAGTGTGGTGAAAAAGGCCACCAAGCTCATGGTTGCAAGGGGAAGAAGGAAGCTACCAACGTTCAGTGCTACAATTGTAGGGAGATGGGGCATTATGCAAATGAATGTCCTAAGCGTCAGGAGAACTTACCTTAGAAAAGGCCAAGGGATCAAGGCCAGGCTTATGCTATCACTACTGGTGAGGTAGAAGCTCCGAAAGACGTGGTGGCAGGTAATTTAATGGTTTTCGTCAAGTTTAGCAAATACATTATTTGATTCTGGATCATCGCATTGTTTCATATCTTCCCAGTTTGCTAAGAAAATTAGATATTTCCAATTTGATTTAATAAGGGAGTTGTCAGTTAAAACTCCAAAGGGAAGTATCGTTGCAACAACGTTTTGTGAATCAGTCCCCATTAGAGCACATAAATTTTCTTTATCTGCTGATTTCATCGTCATACCTATGATTGAGTTTGATATAATCCTCGGTATGGACTGGATTTCGGACTATGATGTGAAGATTTATTGTATGAAGAAAGAGGTTACGATTCTTGATGATAATGATAAGGAGCACCTTATTTTTAGAGCAGAATCGTCACCACCTAATTCTTATTTAGATCCACCCCCAGTAGCTCAACTTAATTCAATTATTGGGGAGGAAGAGAATGAAATAATTGTCGGTGAGGAAAGGAATGTTCAAATAGAGGATGTACCTGTTGTGAAAGAATTTGTAGATGTATTTCCGGAAGATTTACCTGGACATCCTCCAGAACGAGAAGTTGAGTTTTCTATTGATTTGATTCCTGGATCAAGGCCTATATCGAAGACCCCTTATAGAATGGCCACTGTAGAGTTAGTCTAACTAAAGAAACAACTAGAGGAATTGAGTAATAAGGGATTTATTCTCCCTAGTGTTTCTCCATGGGGAGCCCCTGTTCTTTTTGTTAAAAAGAAAGATGGATCTATGAGGTTATGTATCGACTACAGGGAGATCAATGCTATAACGATAAAGAACAAGTATCCCCTACCTCGTATTGATGATTTATTTGACCAACTGCATGGAGCTCAATTCTTTTCAAAGATTGACTTTCGATCTGGATACCATCAGTTGTGTGTGAAGAAGGAAGACATTCCGAAAACAGAATTTTGAACCAGGTACGGGCATTACGAGTTTACTGTAATGCCGTTGGAATTGACTAATGCACCCTCTGTATTCATGGATCTGATGAATAGAGTTTTCAAGGAGTATCTCGATGAATTTGTGGTGGTATTTATTGATGATATTCTGGTATACTCAAAAACCTACGAAGATCATGAAAATCACTTGCGCATTATCTTGAAGACTCTGAGGAGGCATGAATTATATGGGAAGTTTAGCAAGTGTGAATTCTGGCTTCAGGAGATTTCTTTTCTTGTCCATATTGTCTCTAAAGATGGAATCTCTGTTGATCCTTCTAAGACCAAGGCAATCCAAGAATGGCCAGCACCTACGAGTATAACTGAGGTACGTAGTTTTATTGGTTTGGCAGGTTATTATCGACGTTTCGTCCAGAATTTTGCCCGATTGGCTAACCCATTAACGAAGCTCACACGTAAAGGGGTAAAATTTGTTTGGACAAAAGAGTGTGAAGAATGTTTCGAAGAACTGAAGAGAAGATTAGTCAATGCTCCTATATTGACTCTACCATCGGGGAATGATGGGTTGGTTATTTATAGTGATGCATCGAAGAAAGGACTTGGCTGTGTCCTTATGTAGAATGATAGAGTTATTGCCTATGCATCACGATAGTTGAAAATTAATGAACAAAACTATCCTACTCATGATCTCGAGTTAGCAGTAGTGATCGTTGCTTTGAAGATATGGAGGCACTACCTCTATGGTGAAAAATGTGAGATTTATACTGATCACAAGAGTTTGAAGTATATTTTCTCACAAAAAGAACTCAACATGAGGCAAAGAAGATGGCTTGAATTACTCAAGAATTATGATTGTACGATACACTACCACCCAGGGAAGGCAAACAAGGTGGCAGATGCTTTGAGTAGAAAAGACCATGGAGTTTTGAACAATATGAGAATTGAAAGGGATCCAATTTTCATGGATCTAGTGAAGATGTACATGGGAATAACCAGGGAAGGTGAAACATCAATGCTTTTTCAAATGGTTGACAAACAATATTTACTAGAAAGAATTAAGAGTTCTCAGACCGATGATGAAGAATTCCAAAAGAAGATTAAAGCTGTGAATGATGGGAGATTGAGAGACTTTGTGTATGAAGATGGAATTTTGAAATTCGGGAAGAGACTTTGTGTTCCCAATATACCTGATCTAAAAAGGGAATTGCTGGATGATGCTCATAGTTCCAATTTCTCTATACACCCTGGGAGCACCAAAATGTATAGAGATTTGAAGGAACATTTTTGGTGGGACAACATGAAGAGGGAGATTGCTGATTTTGTGTCAAGATGTATGGTTTGTCAACAAGTGAAAGCTGGAAGGCAACAGCCTGGAGGAGTCATGCAACCTCTTCCCATACCGGAGTGGAAATGGGACAATGTTTCGATGGACTTTGTCATGGGGCTACCGAAGACTCCTAGAAGGAACGATGCAATATGGGTTATTGTTGATCGTCTTACCAAGTCAGCACATTTTCTTGCTATAAGAGAAGATCTACCCCTGGAACGTCTAGCAAGACTATACATTAATGAAGTTGTGAGACTTCATGGAGTACCCCTATCGATTGTTTCTGATCGTGATCCCCGTTTTACTTCAAGATTCTGGAAAAGTCTTCAGAAATCCCTGGATACTGAACTTCATTTGAGCACTGCTTACCACCCTCAGACAGACGGACAATCAGAACGGACTATTCAAACCTTAGAAGACATGTTGAGATCTTGCTCACTTGACTTTCAGGGTATGTGGGATCAATATTTACCTTTGGTAGAATTTTCCTATAACAATAGCTTCCATTCGAGTATTCAGATGGCACCATATGAAGCGTTATACGGAAAGAGATGTCGTACACCAACCTGTTGGGATGACATTGGTGAAAGAAAACTTGTAGGCCCAGAACTGGTGGAGGAAACGATGGAAAAGGTGAAAGTAATCCAAAATCACATCAAAGCAGCTCAAAGTAGGCAGAAGAGCTATGCCGATAATCGAAGGAAGGATTTGGAATTTCAAGTTGGTGATCATGTTTTTCTGAAGGTATCTCCGTGGAAGGGAGTCATACGTTTTGGTAAGAAAGGTAAATTGAGTCCCAGGTACATCGGACCTTTCGAAATTCTAGAACGAATTGGGGTTGTAGCTTACCGATTGGCAATGCCGCCAAGTCTCTTCAAAGTTCACGATGTGTTCCACGTATCTCTATTGAGGAAATACATGCCTGATCCGACGCATGTACTCACCTATGAGGAATTAGAACTGGAACCCGATCTGTCTTATTGCGAAGAGCCCGTCAAGATTCTTGATACGAGAGAACAAGTGCTGAGAAACCGGACGACGCGTCTGGTAAAAGTTTTGTGGAGAAACCATAAGATGGAAGAGGCAACGTGGGAACCCGAGGAACTTATGATGAAGAACCACCCGAGTCTTTTTATACCCTAGAAATTGCGAGGACGCAATTATTTGAAGGAGGGGAGAATGTAACACCCCAAGCTTCTACGGTATGCTTCTCTTTGAATAATGTGATAGCATGTGTTGTACGCAACACCGAGTTCTAACACACCATAACTAATCAAACTAGCCGTTATGAATAGTAATACCTACTTTTTGAAATTATATATATTTTATATTTGAAAATGGACTTCATTTTTGGATTCGGAATATCGAATTTAGCCTAAGGTGAAATTTTGGTACATTTCGGATAACTTTCATATTTTGATGAATAGTGAAAATTACTAAGTTTTAATTAAAAACAACTTTTTTAATCAAAATAATTAATAGTGATAAATTATGAATTTGAGTGGTTTTAAAGTATATTTAGAATATATTTTTACCATTTAATATAATGTTGGTCATTGGACATAATTTTACAATTAAACCGAACATAAACGAGTGTCAATCTTTTGATAGTTATTATCTCTTAAAAACACGCTTTTTGTTTTGACAGCGGGAATTAATTTTAAATTAATTTCTACCACTTCTGTGTTTAGAATTTAGGAAAATGGATTCCATATTTGGAATCAGGATGTTCAAATTGTGTAAATAGGTAACTTTTATTTTTAGACATTTTGAATAATTACTGCGGTAAATATTTTATTTACCATGGTTAAGGGTAAATCCGGTAAATAAGGGTTAAAAAAAATAATATTATAATAATACTAAATTACCCTAAAACGTGTCTTAACCCTATTGGTTGATACATGGTCGACCATGGGAATCTTTGGGTCTATTTTGGGACCCCATGGATCCACTTGTAAGTGATAATGACACTTTATTTTAATTAAGTTAAAATGAATACAAAAATGACACAAGCATATATCTTTTAGAAACAAAATTGTTACATAGGGTTATAGATGTTGTATTTTAGATTATAAATATTCATTAGAAATCTAAAAATATTTCCTACATAATTATATTTTATTTATAATTTTTAGACATTAAATAATTTATTTTATTTATGACACAATGATGATGCAGTAATTACTATAATAGTGAAAAATTAAAATAATTGATATTATAAATACCCAAATAAATATAATATGAAATTTTTAATGAATTAAACTAATTTTCTAGGATAATATGATATATTAGGATTTATTTAATTGACTTTGTTCGAAGTAATCAATCTGTTATGAGTTTCACAAAAATCAACTATTGAATAGTGTCAAAATTGACATAAAAGAGTTCTTAAAACAAATATTATATTATTAATTGATATTAAATTCCTAAAAATCAATGGTTCGGCCAAGAGACTTATATAATGATAGGTCCATCATTAATGTACCACTTGGGGGTCGCTTGGATGTATATAGTAAGTTTATTAACCATATTATATAAAAATACAAAGAGACATTGTAAAAGTGAAACTAATTAACTTAGAGTTAATTCTTAAAGATAAGGTTAATATAAGTACCCAAACCTATCTAAATTCTATTGGTTGAGTGGTTTTAGACCTATCCCCACCTTAACCTTTGAATAATAAGCTTTGGAGCCATTAGAAACCGAATATGAATTTATTATAAATTAATATTTCTAGCTTTTCCAAAGGTGCCCCTCACCCCTCTTATAAAAGGGCACTCCTCCTTCTCATTTCTTCACTCCTTCAAAGCCTTTTGGTTCGGCCAAACTCTGCCCAAATACTCTCCCAACATCCCTCACTACAACCTAGAGTCCTTAGTATGATCATAAAGCCAACCTATGGAGCCCTTTTGATCAAATCAAAAGAAAGAACCCGAAGAAGAGGTAATGATTTCACCACCCTTCTCCAAGTTCATTTCTTCTTCCACTTCCTCTTTCTTTGTTCTTACCATTCTAAAATAATAACTCCAGTATCTTACATATACTGTGATGTTATTATGAATATGGTACAACCATATTCAGTATTATATCCACCCTTTGAATAACATGTCACCATACGTGCGTACGTACGGCTTACCGTCTCCACGTCGTGGTGTAATTGTTATTCAATATAATATTATTTGGATGGGTATAATAATGATGTGTAACTCATGTAAATAATAAATATATCATGTTAATGATTCTGTATATATGATATACCATCCATTTATATATTATTTTAATATCAAAAGAATGATATTGTCGCTCGTGCGTACGTACGAACTACCGTCTCCACGAACCCGATGAGATTCATTCTCCATCGTATCCATTCAAGTATAATTATCATTTGATGATTTAAAAATGATGTTTAAGGACTTGATATCATTCTGGATATGAATAATATACAACCTATCCTTTACAAAAATGTCTTACGTAACAAAACATATAAAAGAAAACAAGTAAGTTAACACCCGAAACAACGATAATACTAAGATATTATTATAAATCGATATTAAAAGATCATATATGATATCATATTAATGTATATGATTATTGTATAATTTAGTAACAATTATTTCACCATTATACAGGAGGTTAACCTACCCCAACCAAGGAAAAGTACAAGGTAAGGGTTTACTTTACAACCTCTTCATTATCCAAGGTTGTTTATACGTAATAATCTACTGGGATCTCTTTATCATCCACATCCATGTTTCTTAAAAATGCATTTCAAAACATTTTTACTATTTACTAGAATATGAGTTAAAGTCATTTATACCCTTTTTGACTTTTATAAGTGGTTTATAAAGGAATCTTTCGGTCGTTTTCAAAACAAGGTCCTTTTTAACCTTTTCGACAGAATTAAGGTAAGAATGTTTTTTTAACTTATACGGCGGGTGCAGCTATTTTCCGCCGTTATAAAATCTTCAAAGCTTCCCTTACAAGCTTATAAGAATATTTTCAAAGAAAATGTTTTATTTTATATGGATCTTAAATTATTTCAAAATAAAAGGAGATATTTTTTTAAAAAGAATTTTGATTTCATCTATGTCAACATCCTTTGATGGATTTTAAGATTATTTGAAGTTGATTTATTATGATACAAAACTTCTATATTGTATTGAAGGTTTTGTGATATGTTTGACTGTGGATGTGCTATTTTTATACCATTCATAGTTTATGGTGAAAGTATTTACATTTCATATGTTAGTTTTAATATGAATGTTTATGTTATGTTTAAACCTTTTCATATGGGAATGCATTGGACTTAATATGTGACGGGTGGAGCCCGCTATAGCTCCTCGATGCATCGGTAGGTCTCATGAGACAAACTAGTGTCTTGGCACAAGGCCTTGACAAAATCTTATTTGTAGTCTTGGCACGAGGCCTTGGCTATGTGGTTATGATAGTCTGGCATTATGCATTCCAACATTATGAAAGTGGTTATTGATTTTTGCATGTGATTATTCGATTAGTAGAATATCCATGTGAATAAGTAAATGGCATTATTTCATTTTATTTATTCCATACCATGTTGAAATTTCATATTTAAAAGGCTTTTGTTTTAGTTATACATTGCCTTAAATGTTTATTCTTATTTATGAAAGTTTCCGCTATATTGTTATCCTTACTGGGCATTTGAGCTCACCCCTTTTCTATGTTTTATTTTTCCCAGGATGTGAAGAAGTAAGTTATGAATGACCTGCAGGGATTTTATGAGGGGTTAATAGTGTGGATTGTGGAAACATTATGTTGTTGTAGTAGTTTTTCATTTTATGATGTAATGTAAAACTTATGAATATATCTAGTGTTTCCAAGGCTACTAAACCAATCGGTCTTTCGAGATTTGATCTTTCTTGTGATCATGCCAATGTTATGTAATAATGCACCGACTCTGGGTAACTGGGGTCGGGGCGTTACAGTTTATGGTTCCATAAAATCATGTAATACCTATAATTTATTACAAATCTATTTTATATACTTTGGTAATGGTTGGAATTTCTATAAACCTTACTGTGTAGTGTGTTGACTATTCGTCTAATGCGCTTGACATTATTGGAACATGGTTTGGAAAACCATGCTAAAAAACCACCCTCACAGTTAAAAGTAGAAAATTTAGGAAAAAATCCCTTTTCACGCATTAATTATAACTTTATTTTCTCACCTATTTTTTGAAAACATTCCCTCTAAAATATCTCATCTCCTTTCTCCATCAATATTAGTGGATCTCCTTAGTTCTTATTTTAATTTATGTTTTATTTGAAGTGATTTAATTACCATGGTAAATTTAGTATTCTTCCTCATAATTTTATTCATTTAATATAATACATATTTCTTCATAGTTTTTGATGACTACTATGACATATTTTCACAGATTTTGTATGGTTTTAAAAAATATCTCATTTTTGGTTGAATAAAACCCCAATATTTGATGAGTATATCCCATATATCCAAAGGTTGGGGTTATTGAATCTATCTATAATTTTTTCTATTTTAATAATATGTTTTACGTAAGTATATATATTGGGAGGCCATTCCTTTGGCTAGGAATATATACTTAACAAATTTATTCCCTAAAATGATTCTAAATTATTTTAATGTCTATGAAACAACCGTTAATTAATTGAAATTTGGAATTTTCAACCCCTCTAGCTTGACCATGGATTATATATTTGTTTATATATACCAAATTTATATCCATGGGATGTTTTAGACCTTTAGAATAGACTATGTTTGTAATATCGGATAATTAAAAATATAATGATATGATGATGTGTTTAGAAGGGAAATTTTCAAAACTCTGTACCAATAAATAAATGAATAAAATGTGATTCATGATTATTTTTTCTATTGATTAAATGAACAATAATTTTTGGATGAGATACTTAGATTCTTAATGAAATATGATGCTAAATAAAGATTAATTATAGGATGAAATCATTCAATTATATGTCTTACATAGTTCTAAATTAATGGGGATGTTAGGATGAGATCCATAGATTATATATGATATATGATTCCATATATTTATTAGTATTAAGATAAGATCATTAGATTATATTTGGTATATGATTTAGGAATGATAAGATGAGATCAGTTGATTCCACATGCCAAAAGATGATTGGGTATGGCTGGATGAGTTATTGTACTTTACAGGATATATGATATTTGGAATGAGAACCTGTATTCCCTATGGCGAGGTTGGTCATCATGGTTATCAAGACGTTCTCAAAGATATCTATAACACGATATTGTATGTAGGTTTATCCATTGTGTCTTCATGGATCCGACTGATTAAGGTTGATTTATTTTATTTATTTATTTTCATTATCTTCATATTTTGGGTTATATACTATAATTCACTATATTATCTCAAACTAGATATGATTCTATACACCATTAGTGGTAGTCTACTAGGTCATACTCACACCCTACATGGAAACTTTTTTGGTTCAAAATATGACTACTTGGATGTAGGATTGTATAATGTAAATCACCCTATAATATATCCAAGATTTGGACAATGATGGAGGTTAAATATTGGGTCTGAGCTAGTACTCAGAATGTTTTTTTGTAGTAGTTTTTTCATTCTTTTACTTTTAGACATGTTGGGACATGTATATATGAAAATAACATGTATGACTTGCCTATTGGTAAATTCAGAATATTTTATAGCATGGTTTTGTTTTTCACTTTTTACCTACTTATGTACTTTATTTAATTTTGTACGATTTATTTATATCTACTTTATTTACTTTTGTGTTTCAAACACTAATAATGAGGTAATTGTCTCTCCAAAGTCACCTTATGGGCCCTAAATAACACATGTATGTCTCTAGTATGGGGGGTGATTCATATGATTCCATGTGGAAAATCATCTCAGAGCACTGGTTTAGTGGATTTTGGGGTATAGAATCAAAATTTTATAATCCGGTATCATTTTGTAAATAAAAATGTGGAATAAGTAGTTTTCAAATTGTAGTATATTGTAACACATAAAAATGATGAATATATATATATTAAATGTTGAAAACATTATAATATGAGAATCGTTAGATGGACCTTACTGTTTAACCAGTTTCCTCATATTGAGGAGGCTTATCAAATCATCTATCCTTAAATGATTTTATTTTCATACAAGTATATTCTAAAGTGGGGATGTATTACCCTCTATGTATGTTATAAAAGATGGATAGTTTCTAAAAAATTGGAGAAGAAAAAACTTGTACCCAATAAGTTGGGTCAGATTAGGATTAGATCAAAGAGTAGAGAAAGAGTATAACTCTCATAAAAAGGGGGAGAATTAGACCCTTGATAGTCACTTGAAGGATATATATTTAAAAAAATGTGATAATAGAGATACAATAAATTGGGATAAATATCATGGATTGAATGAGTAGTGTAATGTAATGAATAACGATATTGATGTATTTTTCATACAGTGATATAAAATTTATTAACAAGTAGTACATTAGAGTTCAAGATTAAAGGGGAGCATTGAAGAATATAATTATATATTGACATTGTGTTTTTGGGATAGATAATTTCTTATATAGAAATAAAATTATAGTTTATAAATTTAGTTTAAATTTATTATTTTTGTATAATCATAGAGATTATATAAATTCATGGAGCCAATTAATGATAATTTTTATTATTAATAAATCTTTTTGTTGATAATATTTTAACCAATGTTTTTATTTTCGATAGTGATATATTTATGAGTGAATGTTTATGTCGAGTTTCCTATTTTTTTACAATAAAAAGACAGAAATTGAATTTTACGTATTATAATTAATATTATGTAATGCATAATTTAATGTATAGAATAAATAACAGACATTGTTGATGTTTTTGTCAAAGGATATTCCAATCATACATGAATTGACGGGGCCAACTCATGGTTTTATGAATCATTATGAATGGTGGAGATTCATATCATAATGGATGTTATTTTATTGGAGAGAATTCCCAGTTTCTATAAGATTTTGATCTATTTCATGGATTAATTAATAGTGAGGAATACACAGTGGTATGAAGTAAGAGATAGATAATGTTGTCATTTATGAAAAACAAAAAAGGTTATAATTAAAAATATTTTAAGGTGTTGTTTTTTTGGGTGAACAATAGTGTTAGATTATTTATGGAATCATGAAACAATGTTTAAAATTATATTTTTTTGGGGACCCTTGTAAAAAATATGAGATCTAGTCATTTTTGTATTGATAAAAAACAGAATTTTTATAAGGGATTTTTTATTTAATGAAGTCTTAAAAACAATATTTTTTAGGGAACACCACAACATTTTTAGTTGTGATATTTTTTTACAATATCTAAATGGATAGAAAACATAGACATTTCTAATCAAAAGGATATGGATTTTATTACCGGGGATAATTATGGACTAAAAATTATAGGGGTGATATATTACCATACCATGGTAAAAGAATATATGGAAAATTAAATTATTGATATATTTTAAATACATGGTGACATGTAACTTTTATTAGCTAATATAATTATTTTATAATGCATGAATTTAATGAGAAAAAAAGGGTAGAAAAATTTAATTCTATAGAGAATATTATTAGAAAATTAATTTAAAGATATTAGAAGAGGAATATTTGACTGTTAAAAAAATGATTTTTAAAATTATATTTCATTTTAAATATATTGAATTCTATGAAAGAAAATATTATACTATTAATAAAAATGTCGATGATCTAAATTTCATCAGGAAGGATAGGTAATAATGTAAAACAACCTTGATAATTATTTTTATGAATAAATAGTTAATATTCTTTGAGAGAAACCTATATATCATTTATTTATATAACAATGATTAAAAAAGTGTAATGATTGGAAGATAGTGCTAATAGAAATTATTTTAGCGGCGGAACACATATAAATCAGATAATTTCATTTAGTGAGTAGTAGTTTTTGGCATATTGGTACATCACCATGTCTATTCTCTTTATATATAACCCTTTATGATTAACCAAGTGAAATCATAGTGCATGTTCATTTATTCTCCAAATTTTGGATGCTTTAGATGTGTGATTGATTTTTATAGGCTTAATGTGTTCCAAAAAATAATTAAAATATCTATTTTTGAATGAAATATAAATTCAAACCCTAATTTACCTCCCTGTTTCAGTGTGTTTGGGATTTTAGTCTCAAAAAAATGTTATAAAATAATATGGAATAATGTTAGAAGAATATGCTCACTCAATGGTTGAGATTTTAGTTTTTTCAGTTGAATTTAATGAATTATTATGAATCATTAATATTGATGTTGTTATTTGGATGTCAAATAAATAAGTTGAAAAAAACTGAGAGTTAAAATATAATGGATTATTGATGTATCACTAAAATTCACATTATAATATGGTATTTTAGATGTTTCGGCTGAAGTATGATAATAATTAATCGGATTTTTTTTCACCTTATATCATACCTTGGAATAATATGCAATGGATAATTATTATAAGATATTGTAAATGAATTAATGTTATGAAACTAAGAGTATTGGTAAATAGTTATTATAGACTTAAATAAAAAAATTTATTATAAGAGATAATAATTTGGGGAGCTAGTCATGGTAAAGAATAACGTAATTATGGGTCCCTATAAAAAAGGAATTGATATGAAAAACATGTCATGGAGAAAATTATTTAATATTTTTTTCTCAAAAAATCTAGATCTACAATGGATTGTATTATAGTACTATGTCATGTTTAAAAGTACTTTAAAGAAACTTTTCCTCATATATGGTGTCCAATTAAGGAATTAAACCCTGAAAATAGAGGAATTTACCTATTAAAATTCATTATATGAGATTCTTTGTAAACCCATTCCATGTACAACACACAACACATCATGTTGAGAAGGTATGAAGGATTACAAAAAGAATAAAACATGTGTGTTTTTAGGATGGGCAATCATCTTATCTATAGAATAAGGAATCAATGATTTTACAATCACAAATATACCTAAATTGGATCATAATGAAACATGGGTTTTATTATTTTGATAACATTTATAGATATATATCTTAGTTAAATTTTAAAAAACTAAATTGAAAAATATGGGATATATTATAAAATAAAATTGGTAATTAAAAACTCCAGTTTATTGGGTATTATATAAAGATTACTTGTTATAATATATTGGATATATATTATAATATTTTTAAGGATTGTAGTATATTGATGAATTAATAAATTTGGAAACCAAAACAAAAAAAACTATGTATAGTCATACAGATAGACTATGTTCAAATAGTGGAAGAGCTATTTCCTTTTGGAATAATGTTAAAATATTATTTACTCATTGTAATTTCATTCAAGTCAAAGTATTTTGTATCCTAATGTAAAAAATTATACGTACATAAAAAATAAGAGGGGTGTCCTTTTGACCTGATCGGGAACCATTCAAATACATTATAATCACTTAATAATTGATTTGGGATTTTTCGGTACGTTGTTACACTATAATGTATATATTATTTAGATGTGTCAAATTGAATTAACAATTAAAAATTGCCATTTTATTATACTTAATAATTATTTATATTGTTATACAATTTTAGTTTGATCAACTGATTCATTGATCCATTTTAGAATGACAATACAATTTAATTGAATTATGTAAAAAGTTTTTTGAACCTAATTAACCCCTATAATGGTATTTGGGACCTTTATTGAGACATATCAGTTTTTATTTCACTTATGGACCACTCTGTGGTGTCATTTTTAGACGGATTGAGGTGTTAGTGGATGACCCAGATCTATATATTAATTGTCGTCCTAAAGCTAAAACATCAAAAGTTGTAGGTTGTGAACCTTATAATTGGTGGGATTTTATGTGTCTATCAAAAACTATTATAGGCACTGGATAGTGGCTACTGCATTATTTTGGAAGCCACATACTATTCATTTATGACTACCCTCAAGGCAGTGGTCTCACTAGAAAAGGTTTACCATTGGGGTATCATTATAGTTACCCCACAAAACCATCATTTTATTTAATTTCGAATCTAATTTACCCCTAACTTATGAAAAACATATTTTAATACACCTTACTTCATGATTTATTTCATAAAGGTACATATAATATAATGAAAAAATCTTCAGTCTTAGTGTCTTTAGTAAATTAGTTTCCATGAACAATAACAAAAAACATGGAAATAGTGACATTTTTATAGCTCCAAGACATCCCCTTAAAATTCGTTGATCTTATAATACTACAAGGAATAACTTATATATGATAATAATAAATGAGTGAGCTATAAATCAGATAAATTGAATAATAAAAAACATAACATGATGAATGAAATAAATTTTAGTCAATTTTCTATATCAAGGTGATATATGTTGGGTGATAATCATAAACATGATCATCAATGCAGGATATACGATGATAACATAAAAGAAACATAGGAATGTGAAAACAACCTAAATCTTGAAATAATAAACATAATCCAAGGTAATCTCCAACAAATCAAAAAATAGAGTTCTTAAGATAACCTCCTATGCACCATACATGATATCTCATGATATAAAAACGTTACCCAATGCATAATAGGGCTATATAATTATAATCCCACATGAAACATTCTTATCATATACACGTATATATGTGTCACATAGATTATACAATATTTCTATATAATTCATATCTTTTATTCCCATTTTTAAGTAATATGTTTTATATACATATATATCCCCAATCTATTAAGGATAGGTCAATTTTTGGTAATACCCATGAGTGGAAATGAGTATGGTTAGTTAATAAAAGAAATATTTAGCAAATCAAATCACATAGTTATTTCAACAATATAACATGGGTACATAAAGACTCATGGAAGGGTTTAATGAGAGTGAAATGAGTCTCTAATCACTTTAAAACCATATGTATAGTTATAGGGATGTGTGAAAACATATCTCGTAATGGAAAATTGGGTATAAAAAACATAATATAAATTATTTCCTTGAATAAATAGGGGAATGAATGAATGAATTACCTTTATTGGGAGATTTTAAAAGCATGGGAGGACCTTATTAAGGGATTTGGGGTCATATTTGGAAGAATCCATAGAGGTATTGGTTGAGTAACTTCATGATCTAACTGTTTTGAGTGATTCATAATGGGAGGTTTTATGGGTTTTTATTTTTAAAGATAGTGGAATTCATTTTTAATTTTTAAATATAGGTTTTGGACTCCAGAAAAAATTAAAAACCACAATATTACCATGGTTTTCCAATGATTTATACCAAATTAGAGTGTTTTGAAATATTTCATAATGATAAGAACCAAACTCATTAAAATAATACCCATGTTGGTGTGTAATTGAGTCATGTTCATAAATAATTGATTTTAGAAACAGAAAATATAATATACGTTTTGGAGAACTCATAGAGGGTTTATAAGTTTAATCAATTAATTTTAAAAATAAATTATTTAAAGGAGGAAAAATTAATTTGGTCATGGATACTCTTTATTGTATTTATAACATCACTTTTTAGCTTTTTTGATGTAATATCTCGACCTTCCTATATATTTCTCATTCAAATTTCAAGGTATACTTATACCCTTGTTTTGATCATACCTTGGTTGGTTTTTAATTAGGGTTATATTTATTAAATTTGGATAATTTTGTAAGCTCAAGGGGATGTGACCAATTATAACATAGTTAGGGAAAACTATGTGGTTTTCCCCAGGAAACTGTGTAGCCCATTTTGAGCCACTGGTAGGGAAAAATAGTTTGACCAAACCATGCAGACTCCCTTACCCAAATTGTGCACCCTTGGACAACAATGGTTTTTTCATGTTTGGAAAATATTTTGTAAAACCATGTTCCCAATAATGAGTAAATTTGTTCCCTAGATAGTAGGTTAACATGGTTTGTCTAACCTTTCTTCCCATTAAGGATATTCTGTGAGTGGTTTTTAAACCATCAAAAAATTTACTAAAAATTCATGGAACTAAGTTTTTATACAATATCATCCCTAATCGACCTAATATAAATTCCTTTACCCCTAGAGGATTCTGATAGGATTCTTATATTTTTTGACCCTTTATTTTTTAATTGAAGATCCAATATAAGAAATTGAATCCTCTATGGTATGTGATCACTACCATGATTGGGTTCCTCTATCTCCCATAATTATTCCCTTGAAGAAGGATGAATTCCTATATTATTTATTCTTGTGATCTATGTTTTAATGGATCATGTGTATTTGGATCTTGATTCTGTGTTTTTATACTAGAAATTCACCACCATTCTGTATTCTACCATTCAACATCAATTGAGAGATAAGGTTTCACGATTATTTGTCAACGATCCTAAGGTAGGGGATCTAATTGATAAATCCCACATTATTAATATTGATCTTTTTTGTTAGTTTCATTATGGAATTTCCATGTAGTGAAATAGAATTTAAATTACAATAGTTGATTGATTTACCTTAAATTAAGGGACCCTTCACAGATACCATTGGACCCATTGGAGATTATGAGACTAGGATTTATGGAAACCCTTGGGGTATTCCAATTACATTGAAATAAATTATAATAAATAGATTAATGGTTAAATTTATAATGTTTTTAATTGTCTTAAAAGTAAATAACACTGGTTGTGTTTGATAAATGGATTGGTTCACCATGTTGGAAATGGTTGATAAATGAGAACTGAATGTGGAACCATGATATGTATATATTTATGGGAACAATGAGTTGTGGGATAGGGAATACTGCTCTAAATACCCATGGGGTTACAGAAAACTATTTTCACCCCCAATATATATATATATATATATATATATTTGTTAAAAATGAGTCGTGGGGCAAGAAATGATACTCCAAACACAAATGAGAGTCATTCTGATTCCCGAGGACCCAGTGTATGGATAAAATTGTAATTACATTGAATAATGAAATCCCAAGAAAATATATAAATATAAAATCCCAATAGTGTATGGTTCAGACTCTAGAATGGGCTGAAGTAGGTATGATGTGGTTGGGTAAAGAATAATAAATGTGAAGCATGATTATTTATGTCATTTGATCATTATTATTGATAAAAATACATACAATATTATAGACTAGTTATTTTATTAATCACCAATAGTGGTGTCCCACTTATTTTTACTCACACCCTCATTAGTATACTTGATTGGTACTAGAATAGACATCATTTTTATAGTAAAGGGTAAGGGGAAGATCGATATGTTTTATGGAAGAGTTGGGATTTGGGAAGAACATGGATGAGGGAACTGGACATGATGTCCGAACTCACTTGGTATTTGTCAGTATCTCTTTATTTATTGTTTTAATTTGACTATTGAAACATTTATGGAAAAAAAATTTACTACTTTTGTTTATGATCATTTTCCATGTTTTCGATTTATTAATGTGTTTCTTGGTTGATTATTGATTATTACATTATCTTGGTCATATTGGATATTTATTTTTGATTTTGTGATGTTTTATTAAAGGGTGTATAGTCTCACTATGTTATATTTTACACCCTTGCTTCCAGTAAGTAGCCTTTGGAATATGGGGTGGCACCCTTGATGTCATGTGGAAAATCGAATCAGGGAACCGGTATGTGGTAGCCAGATCGGGCGTTACAAAGTGGTATCAAAGGGTTTTTCTTTTCTTTTCAATTTTATTATTATTTTGGAAAGGTAAAAATTAGAGTACGATGAGTTTAACCTTGGTCATGACCTCATGCACAGGAGTCGCTGACCCATGTGCAGGGGAAAACCCAAGTACCCGAGGTGGGACTATTTTTACTTATTTTTTTGTTATATTTAGATGTTATATCACCTTGGGTGAGAC
This sequence comes from Viscum album, assembly GCA_963277665.1. Classification (NCBI taxonomy): domain Eukaryota; kingdom Viridiplantae; phylum Streptophyta; class Magnoliopsida; order Santalales; family Viscaceae; genus Viscum; species Viscum album. Next base: position 99,614 of record CAUJRU010001342.1, on the reverse strand, counting down.
ACTTGTTTTGTGATGTTATTGTTTTATGAGATTTTAATTATGGATTTTTATGGAATGAGAGTTGATTATACATGCATCCTTTTAGGAACATAGGAATTTATATGACATGTATCATATTAGGCATGCATAGAAATAATTGATGAGTAGGTTTTGGGTAATGAAATTTTGTTCTCTATTTGAGTCTTTAATAGAAATTGAGTATAATAAAAAATTAATAATTGTAAATGATTACAAATTTGGTAGTTTGGAATGGTTAAAATGGGTGTCTATTGAGAAAATAAAGATATGATATGTTTTTTACTTGATGTTAGTCATGGACTATGTTTGGGATGTTTGAGAGTAGTGATAGTGCCTTGGTTTTGAACATGGGGTGGTTCCTAAGGATGAATTGTTATGAATTTGTGTGAATACCTCTTATTTAAATATGTGGTGTTTTGTGTCCTAATATCGGTGTTTTGAATTTTAGGGACATGAATCCATGATGATGTTTCTTGATTGTATGATAGGTATAAGTTTCTAGAAATTATCCTCTAGAAGTGGTAATGGAGGCCCCAATAGATCTATGTGAAGGGGAGGGATAGAATTTGTAAAGGCCCAAACAGTTATAAATAAAATTCCAATTTTGATTTAATTAAATGTATTATTTTGTAATATGATTATATAAAATATATAAACTTATTTTGTTTTATTATATCCATTTTGATTTAAAATACATTTATGTATCATTACCATTGATAATATAGTCATTGAATGGTGATCTCATGATCAGTATAAATATATGGTTTTAAAAAATCCAATTGACACAGACAAAGAAATTGATGGCCTCGACCAGTATAATTATACCCTATAAATCCTATTTATCAGATCATTCAAGGGATATACAATCAATATTATTTTTCCTTGACCAAGACCAAGCTATGATCCAAGAATATAAGCATGAGAAAAACTATTTAGGAATAAGTTCAAGCTCATTGGGATCACAAACCAAAGCATGTAAACCAAACCACCCTATCAATGTCTCACTATCACACACCTTTCTCTTAGGGAGTTTGTTGGGGTATTAAAATTATATGTATCAAGAATCTATCATTATGAGTTTTTAAGTTATCTTTTATACAAAAATGGATATATTTTCATCGTATTCTGGTTACATTATAAATTTTTTTATTTAGATATAATAAAACATAATTAGTTTTTTTGAATAATATTCAAATTCAATTATGGAATTTATTTTGATGAATTAATGAATTTAATGAAATAAATAATATTTCAATAAATTTTCCTTTTTAAATAATTTTAATTAAATATGAAATATCATATTATTTTTATGAATTAAAATGACATTTTTAAGGGTTCCAAAACTGTTATTCTTATAAAAACATAACATTTCTTAATAAATTTAGATTATTCTTTAAAAAATTAAATTGAAAATATTTAGATAAAATGAATTTTCTTTTTGGAATCAGATTGTTTAAATTATCCAATGGTGAATTTTTAATAATTTTGTAAGATAGTCGTATTTTCATGTAAAAATTAAATTACATATAAATATACGTAGTGAATTGTGAAATCATAATGGAATAAAGAAATTTAATAAATACTATAAATTGGATGCAAGACCAATTATATGTTTTTAATTTAAAATAATGCGATTTTATGTTTATTTGATTAATTTTATAAATCCCTTATGAATCCTTCAAAACCATTAATATATTTTAAGGTTTGAAAATAATTTATTTAAGAGTATGACTCACCACAAAATAATAAATGGTATTATTTTATTAATTTTGTACCTTTTTCTTATTAAATAATGATAACCCATCCCATTTGGAAGAAACCATGGGAAAAACCATGGGATCTTTTGGTGTTTCGATTATTTTATTATGTAGAGTCCAAAACCTAAATAATAAAGAAACCCGTTAATTTCATATATAAACACACCAAATAAATTATTTCTATTCACTTAAAATCTTTTTTTTCATATGCATAATCATTCATATACTCTCTAGAGTCCTCTCAAGGTGCCCTTATGCTCTCAAAAATCCCCTCCTGAGCATTTGGAGTTACAGACTCAGGGGATCCCCACATTGTCTTCATTATTCAAGTTACATTATTATATTATTCCTTATATTTCCAAATTAAAATGTTGGGATATTTATTTCCATGTCTGTACTACTTCCCATTTTATTTCCATGTGAGTTTAGTCCCTTTTCACTCTCATCAACCCATGTTATGAATTTTTATGTGACATTGTTTTGATACCCAAATTTCACTGTGATTTTTCCATTCTAAAAAAATTGTGCAGTGAATACAAACCCCATATCCTATCTAGGGTACTAATATTTATACACATTCAACTATTTGACATGGGAATTACATTTATTTATTCTAATCTCATTGACTATGGAATAAAATATGATGATTAATGAATCCATTTTTTATGATCTATGTAGAAAACATAAGCATGATAATGAAATGAATGTTATGGGTGTGCCTGAAATTATATAGTACTCCAATGAATTGGGTAATGTTTTTTATTGTGATATGACATTTTGGGAAATTGAGAGATCTATATCTCTTTGTGGTACATTTTCCACCATGATGTCTTGGCGGTTTAGCCTTGACCTATGTTTATGATGTAGTTTTTTAAGTTGTTTCATAATTTCCCATGTTATAATTATCATGATTTATCATGTATCATTGTTCATTTTTATGATTCCTACTATTTCTATGCCCCCATTGATATTCCTATATTATAAAATGTATCACATTATTCCATGGTTATCCCCTGACTGGGATTTATAGCTCACTCCTTATATATGTCCCCAGGTTATCCTGTGCATTTTAAAGTGTGAGCATGTTAAGAAATCATTCAATAGAGAAGCTGTTTTTATTGTTTAATTTGTTATTAAATGTACCAAATTCTAAAGGAAACATGAATTCTCAACCTTCTATATTTTATTAAGATTAATATTTTGTAATAAATCATGTTTCAATGTGAAATAATGATATGGATTTTTATAATTGGTATCAAAATAAAAGTTTATTTATATTAGAGATTTGGATAGAAAAATCTAGAGAAACCCTTAAGAATAATACTATGTATAAGAAAATGTACCAAAATTTTAGTAGGTATAGAAATAAGGGTTTATAAATAAAATAAATCACTATATGGATCCTATAATTAGACATGGGTCTGGCATAGATGTACCTAGGGGTAGCAACTCTGATAATGTGAATTGGGCCTTACACAACATAACTTGGTACACTACAACATGCCTTATTGTGCATCTGATTTAACACTATCAAGGGATATGCCTTGATAAATTCATAATATCATTACAAAAAATTATTATGGGAAAAAAAATTTCCCATAATAATATATGATTGGAAATAGATCATGGATAACATAGATTATAGCACATAAATTCTTATGTTAAAGAAATAATTGTAATTTATATGTTATCCCTTTAAATTCATTGGATACTCCTTGATATTTTTAATAGTTTAACAATAATTTTCCATAAAAAAAATTATTCTATACATTGGTTAGAAATAAGAGGAACCATGAAAACAATCAATGTGATGGGAAATGAAGTGAATGCCTCAATGAGATGCCCAATCCAATGAGAGAGGGAATCCCAAACATTGTGATGATACTATCTTAGCTGAATTAGGTTATGAATAGAAACTTGAATCATGATGAGTAAAAAAATCCCACTAATAGTGAACATGATGAAATTTATTACATTATGCGACAAAGGACACTAACATTAATTGGATTATCTGACCCCTTAATATTATAACAATGGATGAACTCCATTAAGATTATCTTGTCCATCCTAAAATATTATGAACAAGAGTGGTTTCACTCGCTATTTATTTTTATCTAGGGATAAGATGATCAATGATGGAAATTTATAAAGAATATGAAGCCTGATGGAGAGATTTTTGCGATTCGGTGAATGAATTTTGAAAAAATTTTATGAAAAAAATATCATTACACTATTTGTCTTAAAAGGAAAAGTGATTTTTGTTCCCTCAAGAAAAAAGGTGATGAATCTATTGGGGTGTACATTGAAAACATAAAAGGGATTAAATTGTATGGCTCTAGATTTTTTGATACCCCTAAATTAAAGGTTTATTATTTCTTTTGTGGCCTAAATCCTAGTATAAGAAATGCCTTGGCGATCTGTAAATTTGATAGCTATGAATAAATTGTCTGATAAGGAATCGAAGTCAAAACAAAGATCAGTGAACCTCTAGGGAATAATGGGGATAATATAAAGGATGTTAAGTTTAGTTATAGAGGTCTTATGAAGAAACATAACTACACAACGAAATTAAAAAAATTCCCCTTGTTAAAGGTGTGGAAAAAAACACCCAAGAAATTTCCTAAGGGGGGAGAGGAAATGCTTTAGGTTCAAGATGGAAGCACACCTAGCTAGAGATTACAGACATGAGAAACCCACGAATGCGATGGAGGAAATTAATGATCTAGAAAACCCTTACTGTATTTTTCATTGCTTCAAATGCAAGTAATCAGGGAACCTTTCAAACTAATGCACTAAGCAAAGGGTTTTTAGAGACAACCAATGACCTCCAATATAACAAGGGATAGATTTTTACATCAAAATATCTGAGATGGATCCCAAAAATGAAGTGGTGAAAGGTATTCTAGTTATTCATTCATGGATAGAAAATATAATTTTTTATTCTATTTCAACTTATTACTTTATATCACGAAAGTTTAGTAGAACTATTAAAACACAACCAGAAAGATTTGAAGTGGGGTTATCAGTGAAAATGGAAAATGAGGTAATTATTTCATCCATGGCATATAACTCCTCCCATATCAAAATTTTTGGGTTTAAATTTATATTAAACCTTATAATACTCCCTTTGGTGAGACTTAATGAAATTATGGGTTTTTATTGGATTTCCCTATATTGAGAGGACATAAACTACCTTGAGAAAGAAATCACTCTCTATATTGTGAATCGACCCCCAACTATATACAAGTGGAGGGAGGAGAATGAATCTTATTTTGAACCAATATCTAACGAATGGATATTATTTCCTTATGAGAAAGTGTATTGAGAACAAATGATTGGTTCTATGGAAAATATCATAAATGAAAACATGCCCATTATGAGAGAATACACTAATTTGTTTCCGGAATAATTACATAGTCTTACTCTTAGAAGAGTGGTTGAATTTTCAATTGGTCTAATACTTGGGAAATTTATATTATCATATGTCATGAATTGATGATTCGTTTGATCAAATACATGGTGTACAATACTTCACCGAGGTGGATCTGCGGTCAGGATATTACCAAGTTATCATGATGAAGGAGGATATCCCTGAGAATAACTTTCTTATATGAAATAGGGACATGAGTTCATAGTAATGCCATTCAAACTCTATAATTATATATAAATATTTTGGTAATTAATTAATTAATTATTTATATATCAACTCAAAATTTTTTGGTATTACTCATAGTTGATATTCTAATATACTCCAAAACCAAGGAGGGACATAAGAAGCATCAGAGCATAGTACTGAAAGAATTTCCAAAAGATAATCATTATGAAAAATATAGAAAATTTGATTTCTAGTTGAACTACGTCTCATTATTGTTGGATATAATCACAAGAAATGGGATATATGTAGATCAATCAAATATAGAAGAAATTAAAATATTGTTGAGGCCAACATCTTAAACAAATATTCATAGTTTCCTTAGATTATATAGGTTATATCATCGATTTGTGAGAAATTTCTCAAAATAGTCAAACCCTCTAATAACGATAACTAAGAAGGGAATCATGTTTCCATGTAATAATGAGCGTGAAAAGAGATTCAAGGAACTCAGAATGAGGAATATCAATTCCCCTTTTCTCAAACTACCAATAGAAAGGGATTTGTTTTGTATTCAGCAATGATTTGAAGAAGGTATTAGGTTTTGTGTTAATAAATAATGACAAATTCATACCCTATTAATCAAGGAAGTTGAACGATCATGAAAATAACTATCTCAACCGTGAATTGTAGTTGGACGTAGTGATCTTTTCCTTGAAAATATGGTATTATTACCACTTTGGGGAGAAGTGTGAAATATATTCGGATCACAAAAGTCTCAAATATATATTCACACATAAATAGATGAATATGCACCAATTAATATGGTTAGAGCTGATCAATGACTATGAATATTTAATCCACTACCATTATGGGAATGCAAATAAAGTGGAAGATTATCTATGTAGAAATGAAAAATAAATTTTTCATTGAAGATAATTGAGAGGGATTCAATCTTCTTAGATTTGGAAATGATGGAAATGGGAATAAAAAAGAATGTAACATCATCAATCCTTTCAAAAATTATTTCGTAACAATCTCTTATAGAGATGTAAAAGGATGCTTTAAGAGATGATGTGGGAATTCATAAAAACTAGAAAGTATCTGAAAGTGTTAATACTTAGAGATTAGTGTTAATTAAGAAGTATTTTTAAGATTTTTATCATGACTATGTGTACCATAAAATCGAAATTTAAATAAAAGAACATTTGAATTATGAACATAGTTTGACACTATCTATTCACCCAAGAAGAAAAAATATTCATCATGATATATGATATCACTATTGGTTAGAAAATATGGAGAAAAATATCACCGAATATAGATCCAAATGTCTTTTATGTCTGCATGTGTAGGTAGAAAGGAAAATATCTAATTGGATGATTCAACCATTACCCATACCAACATTATATTGGGAAAACGCCACCATAGACTTCTTCATCGTACTTCCAGAGACATATAATAGATACAATGATCTATGGGTTGTTTTGGATCATCTCACAAATACATCCCACTTTATTTATATTTCAGAGGATTTCTCAGTAGATCAACTTGCATATATATTCGTCAGAGATGTAGTGAGACTGTATGGAGTACCACTATCAATTGTATATGATCAAGAACCAAGATTCCCCTCATTGTTTCATAAATGTCTTCAACATGATCTAAACATCGAGTTGAACATAATAATGACTTATCACCCTCAAAATGATGCCCAGTATGAGGGGAAAATGAATAAAGTTGAGGAAATATTGAGAGTACACTCAATTAACTTCAAATGAGGATTGAATTAACATATTCATCATGTCAAGTTCTCTTAAAACAAAAGTTTCCACTCAATCATCAAAATGGTTCCCTATATAGATCATTATGGGAATATGTGTAGGAAACATTCATTTCGGGATGACCTTGAGGAATTACTACTACTAGATCCAGAAATGGTTAAGGAAATGGTGGAAAAGGTTAAGACCATTCATCAGTACATCATGGATGCTCAGAGTTGACAGAAGAGATATGATTATAATCATTAGTGAGAACTAGAGTCTGATGTTAGAGATATGGTATTCATTTTTATATCTTCATGGAGGAAAGTGGCCAGAGTTTGGAATAATGGAAATATTTTTTCAAGTTACATCAACCCATTTAAGATTCTTAAACGCATCTGAGTAGTGGCATGTCGACTTGAAATAACACCTAACATATCTAAAGTACATGATCTATTATGTGTATTTCTCTTTAGAAATTACTTACCAGACCCCTCACATGTACTCAATATAGAGGTGGTACCATTATATAATTATGTTTCCTATGCGAAGCATTCAGTAAAGATCTTAGATCACATAGAAAAATTTCCACGAAATAAGACAATACACCATATCAATGTTTTGTGTAAAAACAAAATGTTTATATAAATGACTTGGGGACTGGAGGAAGTGATCATATTAAGTTACCCTAATCTATTTTAGTGTGGGAAATTAAAATTTCTAGGGGGGAAATTTCTTAATGAGATATGATTGTAATGATTGTATTTTTGGTAAATAAAATTCCCCTTTTGATTTAATTAAATGTCTTATTATGTAATATGGTTATAGAAAAAAACATGAAGTTCAATTGTTTTATTATATTAAATTGGATTTAGAAAAAATTATGTATAATTATTGTTGATAATATAGACATTGAACATTGATCATATGAGTAGTATAAATATAGGGTGTTGTGAAATCCTATTGATACAGATAATAGAAGTAATGGCTTTAACCAATTGGATCATACCCTACGAATCGCATTTATCAGATCTTTTGAGGGACATAACATCATTGTAATTTTCTATTCACCAGGACCAAGCTATGATCCAACAACTTATGTAATATCTAAATATTTTAAGAGTGATGTTCTAGCTCATTGAGATCACGACCCAAACCATGTACGTTGAACCCCTCCATGAAAGTCTCACTTTCTTGCCCATTACTAGTTGGGTGTTTAACACTATATTAAATTGATCTGAATAAAGACCCTAGAATTATGAATATTTACCATATTGTTTATATAATAATGAATATCTTTTCATCCTATTATGGTTACATCGTAAATTTTTTTTATTTGGATATAATAAAAACACAAATAGTATTATTTCATAATATTCAAATTCAATTAAAGAATTTATTTGATGAATTAATAGATTTTTTAAAATAAATATTTTCTTAATAAAATATTATTAGTAAATAATTTTTATTATATATAAATTATCATATAATTTTTATGATGTCAAATTTCATTTTTATGTGGGTTCAAAAACTGTGGGTGTCAAAAAAATATAGATTTTCTCTATAAATACCGATTACAATTTTAAAAGTGAAAATAAAAATACTTATAAAAATATTTTTATAAAATTAATATTATTTTTGGAATCAAAACAATGAATTTATTTAATGGTGAATTTTTCATAATTCTATGAGACAGTCAATTTTTTGAGTAAAAATTAAATACTGTAGAAATATATTGTGTGTATAATGACATGATAAATGTCCTAATGTTATTTAATAAATACTATAAATTGGATAAAAGAAAGAATATATGTTTTAAATTTTATGTAATGGGATTTTACATTTATTTTATTGATTTTATAATTCTTTTATGAATCACTGAGTACGATTAATATATTTTAAGTTTTTAATGGTTTTTCCTTAAGAGTATGTATAAGGCCCCAACCTTAAACCTTACTTAATCTTGAGTTATTACAAGATTACACATTGAGGATCTTTTTGGGTTTAGAGTTTTAGAGAATTAGATCATAAAACCTGCATTACATTCCACATATAAACAAAGTGGTTACATAAAGATAGTATTCTTCATTCCCATCAATGGACACATATTTAAAATAAAACAAGGATTATTTCTTGACACTTCCTTGACACTATCATCATATCATGTACCTTTCACTTGACCTGTGAAAAAAATTTCAAAAAAACTTGGGATGAGCATAAAAAGCTCAGTAAGGGATATAAAAATATGGAAAGGAAACATGGGTACACATATACATAAGAATGAGATCATACTTTACCCATAAAACATAAGCACTTTATCATACCTCATCAAATCATGAATAAATCATAGAAATCATAAGACATGAAGGTAACTTGAGGCATTCATAACATTCTTACGTAGGGAGTAACCCTCTTGGTTACGTTTGGAATACCCATCACAGTATATTCCCTAAATCTCTTCGAAGAAACCTTAACGTTTCACTCCTTCGCGTTACCCAATGCATTGGAGAGCTATATCGGGCTCACTCTCCCTTAGTCTATCACGGAACTACCCGTCTTCATAGTAATTCTCAAGAACCTCAACATAATCGTATCACATAAAACATGCATAAAGGAAACATAACATTTCCACCTTTCAATCACAAGATATCAATACAACACATTGATATAAAAACATCATGAAAACCATTTTCAATACCAAAATAAAATAAAATTAAAACATGGTATTTATTTTTCTTTTAAAAAGAAGGTATGGCTTGTAGAGGATGCTGAAACTCAAATAGCGGTCACGATGGCGGAGAAGTTGTTGTCGCCGCATACGTACGACAAAAACATTCCCTTTTTTCGTTTAGTAAACGCTTCGTATAAAAAAGAGTCTTTTTGGATAAATTTAAAACTCAAAGGGTTTTATACACCATATAAAAGAAGGTTGTGTTTAAAACAAAATATTCCTCAATTAAAGGAGATTGAGACGAAGTCCCATACCCCGGGTCGACTTGACTCGGTCGTTCTTTAATCTCCTGAATAATAATCTTGAGTTAATTTCTACTTGTTTAAGAACCTTTTTCAAATTCATTATTCCTTTTATATCACTTATTTCCATGTCGTGAACACTATGTAATTATTTAACTTAATAACGGTCATTTTAATGATCATTGGTACTTGAGTCAAAAGTAAGCCCTTTATAATTACAAGTTGTTCATGTATCCATTATATCCAAAATGGTATTCATGACGTAGATATCATATATGTCATATATATATCCAGTACATGCATGCGTTTATAATATTACATAATCATTTAGAGGTATGAAATGAAATGCACCATTCATGGAGATGGTAAACCATACGTACAAATGAATGCTACTTTCATTTCTATTTCGTATTTTATAGAATGGAATCATAATGATATAAAGGTATATTATAATTCCAGTATAATATCATATATAATATCATAGTTCCATCCTTTATACGTCCCATATTGATATAATTCGAGGATAAGGTGATAAGGGTTCGAAATCCACCCATCCAATAGGATTTGGACATGTGTAGGTTATAGATTTTACATTATCTTTTCATTTTAATTAAATCCTTTATTAATGAGGTAATCGCTACATCATTATGATGTCATAAACACATTTATTTATTTAATGTCTAAAAATTATAAAAAAAATACTATGATGTAGGAAATATTTTTAGCTTTCCAATGAATATTTATAGTAAAAACTCTGACTTGTATATCCCTATTTAAAAATTGTTTTAGTAAAATAACTTATGTTTGTGTCATTTTTACTTTAACATTAAATAAAAAGATATTTATGTCATTTCCCAACCAAAGTGGCTCCATGGGGTCCCCATTTTGACCCATGAATTTTATTGGTCGGCCATAACACATCCAATAAGGTTAGGACATGTGTCTAGGTCATTTCATATTATTAAAGCATTATTTTTACCTTAAACTACACTAATTACCACTATTCGCGATTAAGAACTTAAAAGTTACTATTCACCAAAAAATTATTAATCTCATTGAACCACATTTTACTTCTTAATGAAAACCATGTATGTTGGATTTTTGAAATTCAAAACACAAAGATGGCAAAATTTCATTTAAACGAAAAATCAGTTTTTATAAGTACCACTTAGTGGTTTCACTATTCATCAAAAATTGAAGTTTTTCATAAAATTACCAAAAATTCACCCTAAGATATATTTGATACTCCGAATTCAAAAATGAAGTCTATTTTTCAATATTCAAAACATATAAGTCACATTAATTAATTTAATAATTAATTCCCGCAGTCATGACAAATAGCGTGTTTTTATGAAACAATAAGTATCAAAATATTGACACCAGTTTAAGTCCAATTTCAAAGTGAAACTGATTCCAATGACCACCATTGGATTAAATGGTTAAACTATATTCTAATTTCACTTCAAAACCAATTCAATGGGTAATCTAATCATGTTAATAAATTATATTAAAAAGCAGTTTTGAATTAAAATACAACATTTTACACTATTCATTAAAAAATGAACTTTATCAGAAAGATACCAAAAATTTACACAAAGTAAATTTTGATGTCCCAATCATAAAGAATACGTTTATTTTGACAAACATAGCTTATAAAATTGTCAAAAGATAGATTTAAAAATGGTTTTCCATCAAAAGGTAGTAAAACAATCTTTTAAAAATATTAGTGTATTCCATGCTTAAGATTGGAATTATTTTCATTTTAAGCCTCTAAAACACTATCTAGTTTATTAATAGACATAGATAAAAATATCTATTATTCATTACTTACTTGGGATGTTACATCCTTTCCCCTTTTAGAAAATTGTGTCCCCACAATTTATTTACTTATCGAATAAATGGGGGTACTTATCCCTCATTGCATTTTCAGATTACCATGTTTCCTATTCCATCATGTGGTTTTTCCACAAAACCTTTACCTGATTAATCACCTTATTCCGTAACAATTGCTCCCTGTGGTCAAGAATCTGGACCGGTTGTTCCTCATAAGATAGGTTCTCTTCCAGCTGAACTACCTCTGGACTCAAAACATGAGCTGGATCTGGCATGTACTTCCTTAACATTGAAACATGAAAAACATTGTGTACCTGAGATAAACTCGGAGGTAATGCCACTCGGTAAGTAACTGATCCAACTCTCTCCAGAATTTCATATGGTCCAATAAACCTTGGACTCATGTTTCCTTTCTTAAAAAATCTCATCACACTTTTCCAAGGAGAAACCTTGAGAAAAACATGATCACCTACCTTGAAAGATAGATCCTTCCTCCGGTTATCCGCATAACTCTTCTGCCTGCTCTTAGCTGTTCTCATGTGCTTCTGAATCAGCTGAACTTTTTCTGCCATCTCTTCTACCAATTTTGGTCCCATTAACTTCCTTTCACACACTTCATCCCAGAAATCTGGAGTTCGACACTGCTTCCCATATAATGCCTGAAATGGTGCCATCTGTATACTGGAATGAAAACTGTTATTATATGAAAATTCAACCAAAGAAAGATGTTGGTCCCAACTTACCTGATAATCCATCGAACAAGCTCGTAGCATATCCTCCAAGGTCTGAATTGTTCGTTCTGACTACCCATCTGATTGAGGATGAAAAGTTGTACTAAAATTTAATTCAGTACCCAAGGACTTCTGAAGGCCTTTCCAAAAGTTAGAAGTGAACCTGGGATCACGGTCAGATACAATGGAGAGAGGAACTCCATGTAACCTGACTATCTCATTAAGATACAAATGGTAAAGTTGATCTAGGGAAAAATCATCTCTTATAGCAAGGAAATGAGAAGATTTAGTCAAGCGATAAAAAATAACCCAGATTGCATTATTACCTCGAGATGTCCTCGGTAATCCCACAACAAAGTCCATGGATATGTTTTCCCATTTCAACTCTGGAACTTGTAAAGGATGAATCATCCCTTTCAGTAACTGCCGCTCTGTTTTAACCTGTTGACATGTCAAACACTTCACAGTAAAGTCAGCAATATCTCTTTTCATTCCATCCCACCAGTAATAATCCCGTAGATTTCTATACATCATAGTACTGCCTGGATGAACTGAAAACGGAGAACTATGAGCTTCACATAACAACTCTCTCTTCAACTGTGAATCAGAAGGCACACTCAATCTCTTCCCAAATCTCAAAACGCAATCATTATCAATGTTGAATTCAAGAAACTTACCTTTCTGAACCAGCTCTACCTTTTTCTGCAACTCACTGTCTTGCTTCTGTGCTTGCTTGATTCTATCTGATAGAGATGATCTCACTGATACCTGCAACAAAACAGAAGAACTTCCTGCACCAACAACTTCTATGCCAAAGTTCATCAAATCCTTAACCAAAGGATCACGTTCCAAATGTAACATTGCTAATGAAGCATTACTTTTTCGACTCAAAGCATCAGACACTTTATTTTCTTTTTTTGGATGGTAATGAATTGTACAATCATAATCCTTGATTAATTCTATCCATCTCATTTGTCACATGTTCAATTATTTCTGAGTGAATATATACATTAAACTTTTGTGATCGGTAAATATTTCACACATTACTCCATACAAATGATGCCTCCAAATTTTTAAATTGAAAACAATAGAAGATAATTCCAAATCATGTGTAGGGTAATTTACCTCATGAGTTTTCAACTGACGTGAAGCATAGGCAATTACCTGATCATTCTGCATTAGGACGCAACAAAGTCCTTTAAATGAAGCATCACTGTATATAACAAACTCACCATTCCTGGAAGGTAGTGCCAAAACTGGAGCATTCACCAATCTTCTTTTCAATTCCTGAAAACAATCATCACATTCTTTTGTCCAGATAAACTTAACACCCTTCTGAGTTAGCTTAGTCATTGGACTAGATAACCGTTAAAAATTTCTAACAAACCTTCGGTAATAGCCTGCCAAACCAAGGAAGCTATGAATATCAGTTACATTTGTGGGTCTTGGCCATTCTTCCACAACTTTTGTTTTTGCAGGATCAACAGTTATTCTATCTTTAGAAACAATATGACCAAGGAAAGAAATTTGTTTCAACCAAAACTCACACTTGCTGAATTTTCTATACAGTTTCTTTTCTTTTATGTTTTGGAAGATAACACTTAAATGTCTTTCATGCTCTTCTTTAATTTTAGAAAACACCAAAATATCATCAATGAAAACCACTAAAAACTTATCCAAGAACTCATGGAAAATTCTATTCATTAAGTCCATGAATACAGCAGGTGCATTGGTTAGCCCAAAAGGCATTACTACAAATTCATAATGTCTATATCTTGTACAGAACGTGGTCTTCGGAATATCTGCCTCCTTTAACTTCAGCTGATGGTACCCCGATCTCAGGTCAATCTTTGAAAAAAAAACTGAGCTCCCTAGAGCTGATCAAACAAATCATCGATATGAGTAAAAGGATATTTGTTCTTAACAGTGATATTATTCAAGGCTCTATAATCAATGCAATGTCTCATAGAACCATCTTTCTTTTTAACAAATAAAACAGGATCACCCCATGGGGATGTTCTAGGTCGAATGAAAGCTTTATCTAATAAATCTTGTAATTGCTCCTTCAACTCTAAAAGTTCAATTTGAGCCATTCGATAAGGGGGTTTTGAAATTGTCTGAGCATCAGGAACTAAGTCAATAGTAGACTCGACTTCCCGATCTGGTATTATTCCAGGAAACTCATCAGAAAAAACATCAGGATACTCATTTACCACTGGCACATCATTAATCTGAACAGTTCCTTTATTTTCAACGATGTGTGCAAGGTAACATTCATTTCCATCTTTTACAAGTTTCTTGGCCTCTTGATAAGTTATCAACAGTAAGGGTTCATTCTTGTACACAAACTGAAAGTCTTTCTGAAAAGAAACTTCTTTAGCTCTACAGTCAATCTTAGCATGGTAAATAGAGAGCCAATCCATACCCAGGATAACATCAAACTCTACTAGAGGTAGAACAATAAGGTTTTCAAGTAGGTTCTTTCCACAGATAAGGATAGAAAGATTCTTATAAATTCTTTTTGCCTCAACATTTCCCCCAGAGGTTTTTACCACAAGTTTAGGAGTCATTTCTTGAGATGGTATTCCCATTTTACTAGAAAAGGTTTCAGAGATGAAAGAATGTGTAGACCCCGAATCAAACAACACACTGGCATAATCTGAAAAAACAAACAATGTACCTGATACAATTTCATTTGATGGCCCGACATCTGCTGAAGTAGTTGAAAAGGATTTAACCACCCCTTTCTGCTTATAGTCTAACTACTTCCCATCTCTCAAGCTCTTTGTCGGACACTCGTTTTCATAGTGACCCATCTCATTGCACTTATAACATTTCACAAACTGTAAATCAAATTTGGTCTTACCATTAACCAGATCCTTTTCAGTGCAATCACGTGCCTTATGTCCTATCTTACCACATCGGTAGCACTTTCTCGAATTCAGAAGACATTCCCCCACATGCCTTTTTACACATTTATCACAAACTGGAAACTTAGTTTTCTTACCATCAGACTTTTTTGATGAATTCTTACCTTTCTCCTTCCACCTCGGTCTCTTCTTCTGTTGGTTTTATAGAACACTTGATCATCGGAAAAATCCATTTCCACCTTCTCAGCACATCGAACAAGATTTTCATAACTTTTAAACTCACAAGAAGCTAATGCCCTTCAATATTTTGGCTTTAATCCTGAGTAAAAACGATTGATTTTACTATCAAGGTCTCAGATAAAATTTGGAGCATACCTTGCCAATCGAGTGAACATTTCTTCATAGGTAGCCACTGAGTCTTCCTCTTGCCTCAATTCCAAGAATTTCTTTTCCATCCTAAGTCGAACAGCCTTAGAAAAATACTTCTCAAGAAACATACCTTTGAATTCATCCCAGTCGAGAGCCTCAATCTCATCAGCGTCCCTGATATTTTTAACCATCGACCACCATTGATCTGCCTCACCCTACAAATGGTAAATAGCAAGACTAACCTTTTGATTGTCTGAACACCCCATGACATCGAAAATCATCTCCAGTGCTTTAATCCACCCTTCAGCTAACACATGGTCTGATGATCCTCTGAATGATGGGGGATGTTGCCTAATGAAATGTTCCACCACTGACATGTTCCTCTGTGGTTGATCTGGCTAATCTCGTGCATGGATACCACCACCATTTATAGCCCGAGTCAACTGTGCCAACACTGCAACAAACTGTTCAGTTCCAATTTCGATCATCTCAGGATGATGATTCCAAAGGTTATTTCCTTCTGTATGCCTTCCTAGCACTGCTTCCATGTTTCCTCTATGGAAAACCATTCTGAAAAAACATGTCTTAGATGAAGCAACATGGTAATCTTCAAATGCTATATCATTTCAAAAAATAAATATTTTTTGATAATCATTTAATAGAATTCTAACTCCTAAAGTTATCTAAACTGACCTTTGATACCAACTATAAGGCCCCAACCTTAAACCTTACTTAATCTTGAGTTATTACAAGATCACACATTGAGAATCTTTTCTGTTTTAGAGTTTTAGAGAAATAGATCATAAAACTTTCATTACATTCCACATATAAACAAAGTGGTTACATAAAGATAGTATTCTTCATTCCCATCAATGGACACATATTTAAAATAATACAAGGATTATTTCTTGACACTTCCTTGACACTATCATCATATCATGTACCTTTCCCTTGACCTGTGAAAGAAATTTCAAAAAAACCTGGGATGAGCATAAAAAGCTCAGTAAGGGATATAAAAATATGAAAAAGCAAAATATGGGTACACATATACATAAGAATGAGATCATACTTTACCCATAAAACATAAGCACTTTATCACACGTCATCAAATCATGAATAAATCACAGAAATCATAAGACATAAAGGTAACTTGAGGCATTCATAACATTCTTACGTAGGGAGTAACCCTCTTGGTTACGTTTGGAATACCCATCACAGTATATTACCTAAATCTCTTCGGAGAAACCTTAACATTTCACTCCTTCGCGTTACACAATTCATTGGAGATCTATATCGGGCTCACCCCCCCTTAGTCTTTCACGGAACCACCCATCTTCATAATAATGCCCAAGAACCTCAACATAATCGTATCACATAAAACATGCATAAAGGAAACATAACATTTCCACCTTTCAATCACAAGATATCAATGCAACACATTGATATAAAAACATCCTGAAAACCATTTTCAATACCAAAATAAAAGAAAAGTAAAACATGGTATTTATTTTTCTTTTAAAAAGAAGGTATGGCTTGTAGAGGAAGCCGAAACTCAAATAACAGTCACGACGGTGGAGAAGTCGTTGTCGCCGAATACGTACGACAAAAACATTCCCTTTTTTCGTTTAGTAAACGCTTCGTATAAAAAAAGATTCCTTTTGGATAAACGTAAAAGTCAAAGGGGTTTATACACCATATAAAAGAAGTTTGTGGATAAAACAAAATATGCCTCAATGAAAGGAGATTGAGACGAAGTCCCATACCTCGGGTCCGACTTGACTCGGTCGTTCTTTTATCTCCTGAATAATAAACTTGAGTTAATTTCTACTTGTTTGAGAACATTTTTCAAGTTAATTATTCCTTTTATATCACTTATTTCCAAGTCATGAACACTATGTAATTATTTAAGTTAATAACGGTCGTTTTAACGATCATTGGTACTTGGGTCAAAAGTAATCCCTTTATAATTACAAGTTGTTCATGTATCCATTATATCCAGAATGGTATTCAAGATGTAGATATCATATATGTCATATATATCCAGTACATGCATGCATTTATAATATTACATAATCATTTAGAGGTAATAAATGAAATGCACCATTCATGGAGACGGTAAGCCGTACGTACGCATGAACGCTACTTTCATTTCTATTTCGTATTTTATAGAATGGAATCATAATGATATAAAGGTATATTATAATTCCAGTATAATATCATATATAATATCATAGATCCATCCTTTATACGTCCCACATTGATATAATTCTAGGATAAGGTGATAAGGGTTCGAAATCCACCCATCCAATAAGATTTGGACATGTGTAGGTTATAGATTTTACATTATCTTTTCATTTTATTTAAATCCTTTATTAATGAGGTAATCGCTACATCATTATGATGTCATAAATACATTTATTTATTTAATTTCTAAAAATTATAATAAAAATACTATGATATAGGAAATCTTATTAGCTTTCCAATGAATATTTATAGTAAAACATCTGACTTTTATAACCCCATTTAAAAATTGTTTTAGTAAACTAACTTATGTTTGTGTAATTTTTACTTTAACATTAAATAAAATGTTATTTATTTCATTTCCCAACCAAAGTGGCTTCATGGGGTCCCCAAGTTGACCAATGGCTTGTATTGGTCGGCCATAACACATCCAATAAGGTTAGGACATGTGTCTAGGTCATTTCATATTAATAAAGCATTATTTTTACCTTAAACTACACTAATTACCACTAATCGCGATTAAGAACTTAAAAGTTACTATTCACGAAAAAATTATTATAATCTCATTGAATCACATTTTACTTCTTAATGACAACCATGTATGTTGGATTTTTGAAATTCAAAACACAAAGATGGAAAAATTTCATTTAGATGAAAAATTAGTTTTTATAAGTACCACTTAGTGGTTTCACTATTCATCAAAAATTGAAGTTTTTCAGAAAATTACCCAAAATTCACCCTAAGCTATATTTGATACTCTGAATTCAAAAATTAAGTCTATTTTAAAAAATTAAAAACATATAAGTCACATTAATTAATTTAATAATTAATTCCCGCTTTCATGACAAATAGCGTGTTTTTATGAAACAATAAGTATCAAAAGATTGACACTAGTTTAAGTCCAATTTCAAAGTGAAATTGATTCCAATGACCACCATTGGATTAAATGGCAAAAATATATTCTAATTTCACTTCAAAACCAATTCCAAAGGTAATCTAATAATGTAAATAAGTTAGATTAAAAAGAAGTTTTTAATTAAAATACAACATTTTACACTATTCATTAAAAAAATGAACTTTATCAGAAAGATACCAAAAATTTACACAAAGTAAATTTTGATGTCCCAATCATAAAGAATAAGTTTATTTTGAAAAACATAGCTTATAAAATTGTCAAAAGATAGATTTAAAAATGGTTTTCCATCAAAAGGCAGTAAAACAATCTTTTAAAAATATTAGTGTATTCCATGCTTAAGATTGGATTTATTTTCATTTTAAGACTCTAAAACACTATCTAGTTTATTAATAGACACAGATAAAAATATCTATTATTCATTACTTACTTGGGATGTTACAGTATGACTCACATCCACATAATAAGGTGTAGTATTTTATTTCGTTTTTACCACATACATATAAAATAATGTGAACCACACCCATTTGGAATAAACCATTGGATGGTTTGTGTTTTTGGTTATTTTATTATATAGAGTCAAAAAACTAAATATTAAAGAAATCACCTCTAATTTCCTATATCAACCCACCTATGATCTAATTTGTCTTCATTTAAACTCTAGTTATCATGTCCATACTAAACCCTTAACTATGCAGAGTCCTTCTAAGGGTTCCCCAATCTCTCAAGATGACCCTCCCATGCATTTGTAGTCACACACTCAAGTAAGGGATCCCCACCTTCTTTTCCTTATTCATGTTTCTTTATTATATTTTGGATTCTATTTTGAATTCTGAATGTTGGGATATATATTTCAATATAACTAATACATCACATTTTATTTAAATGTGATAATAGATTGATTTTACTCTCATTAATCCATTTTATGGTTTTTTATGTGATGTTGTTGTGATTCTTAAATTTCAAAATGATTTTCCACGATAATAAAATTGCGTATTGAAAACCATACCCATATTCTATCTATAGTATTCACCTTTATAAATATACACCACTTTCACTTGGGACTTACATGTATGAATTCAAAAATTATTTATTTTAGAATAAAATATTACGATGAATGAATCCATATTATACAATCTATGTTGCACACTTAGAATGAGAATGAAATAAAAGTGATGGGTGAACTAGTAATTATACAGCTCTCTAATGAATTGGCTAATAGTTACAATCATGATATGTTATGGTACTTTTTAAACCATTATATATTTTTCTATTGGCCTTAATCTATGTTTATAATACAATTATATAAGTTTTTCCACATTTTTAATGTCAAGATTATCATGTTATATCATGCCTCATTGTTCATGTTAATGATTCATACTATTTTTTTCAAAATTGATATTTATTATTGTATAACATGTATCAAATTATGAAATTATTATTCCTTTACTAGGATTTATATCTCACTTAATTATTATGTATTTCCCCAGGATATCCATTTTTGTTT
The DNA here is from genome assembly GCA_963277665.1 of Viscum album. Lineage (NCBI taxonomy): Eukaryota > Viridiplantae > Streptophyta > Magnoliopsida > Santalales > Viscaceae > Viscum > Viscum album. Next base: position 79,047 of record CAUJRU010001342.1, on the reverse strand, counting down.
TAAGAGAGAACATATTAATGAATTTTAGAATAAAAGATGATGTTTTTTCTGTTTAAATTGTTATGTAATGTACCTAATTTCTAAAAATATTATAATTATTTATCTTGTGGGTTTTCTTAAATTTAATTTTATTTAATTAATTATGATTTAATGTGTAACAAACAGAAGGGTTGTTTTATAATTTATTTGATAAATTTTATCACTTTATGAAGATCATCGAAAGAGACCCAGGGTAGGTTGTTCAAAAAAATATCTGATTTGACACAAGAGTTCTAGTTTTAGCACCCAAAACCTTCACCAGAGATGGTGGAATTGAGTCAAATGATGTATGGACTGAGTAAATCAATAAAATTATTGACTATTTAGAGACTCATATAGATAAAAGAGTCATGTTAGCTATTTATATGTTACGAGGCCAAAAAAAGTGTTGGTTGGATGTTCAGGGCTCATGATGAGATGTTGGAGAGAATTGTGTAGATGTAATTCAAAGAGAATTTTCTTGAACATTTCTACCATGAGATAGAGAGACATGAGTGGGAAGAAGAGTTTCTTAATTTTACCCAGTGAAGCATGATAGTAATGGACTATAATGGTCACTTTATTGAATTTCACTTCCTTTTCCTAGCACTGGTAGGAGATCAAAAAACTACAATGATACTTTCCACGGATGAAAATAAATGTGATATTAATTACCATGTTAACATATTCTTATTGAATAATCTCTCTAAGTTGGTGAATTAGGATCTCATATCTAATGGTAATCGGAAGGATGCATCCAGATGAGGATAGGTTGTTTCTGGGGGATGACCATGAGGTAAACCTTTTGAGTGTTGGAAGTATCACTGTGACAATTTTAACCATAGAAGTAAAAAATACAGAATCCATGGAGAAGGATAAGTTAACTAGATCTATAATTTTTTGTACTTAAATTAGTGTGGACGGTAGTGTCACATTAGTATTGAGTGTCCCTGACCACCGATGGAGTGCCATTCCCATGGAAGAATGAGATACTTAAAGAGGTACTACAAGAAACCTCAACTGATCGATGGTGATGGAGGGGCTAGGTTATACTAGGGTAATAGGAGGGGTACACTACCCCATAATAGTCAGGTAGTTGGTGTTCTACTAGACATGGTGGTTTAAGTGGATGATTTGGTGCTTTAGGGAAAAAACATATGTATCAGAAATGTAGTTCTGCATAGAGAACTCAAACTAGGGCATAGGTCACAGGTGCATGTTAGTTTCATATAGTTTAACCTAAAATTTGGGTAGTAAGGATGGGTCATCGATATCCATATTTACCATTCTAGTATATTATAAGATTGATAGTTCATTATTAGGTAAATTAGCCTCATATTATTTTTTATCTTTTCATGTTTTGAATAGTTTGAGTCTGATAGTTTATTTTGTGAGTTTGGTTATGATGATTGACACACCACTAGGTGTATGGTAAGAAAAAATATATCTATTCAAGTGATGTTCTATCAAGTTCAGTGAGTATAATTTCTTTTAGTATATTTATATATACTATATGTTAGGCTTTTACTTTATTTTTGGAATGGAATAGCTTGCATCATACTGAGACCACATCAATTGTTACCATATGAGAGTAAACCTTACATATCATGAGGGTAAAAATTATGTTCATTATAGAGAGTTGGATATCAAGGTAGTTTGTTTAGGTCCATTTCATTAGTAGCTAGTGGATTTCACTAACTAGGTTGTGAAACTTTTTTTTGGATAATATTAGTGGGCAGAAAAGTGACTTTCCACCAATATTTGACATGTTTCTAGATGCTAAACCTAATGACATCCCAGGGCTTTGACATGTGAGATATGTTGAGTTTATAATTGAGCTCGTGCTCAGAGCTGATATAGTTTCTGTTACACCTTACGAAATGGAATAATGAAGTTATCAAGTGATACATAATCATTTGTAAGAATATATTGGTAAGAGATTTATCCATCCGAGTATGTCCCCATGGAGATTTTTGGTTTGTTTATTAAGAAGGATAATCGGACGTCACATGTTTTTGTTTATTACCAGAAGTTTAACTAGATAATGTTTAATAAATAGTATCATATTTTTCATATCGATGATTTCATTAAGTATATGAGGGGTGATTGGGTTTTCTATAAGATTGACTTGAGATCAGGCTGTCTTCAGTTGGGGGTTATACCTTCTGATACACCATGGACTACATTTAGAAATAGGTATTGCTTATATGATTTTTTTGTGATTCTATTAGGTATAACAAATGCTTTGGATATATTTATATCCTTGATGAGCTGAATGGTTCACCCATACTTGGACCAGTTTTTGGTTGTTTTGTGGATGAAATTTTGGTGTACTCTAAGCCTCATGATGACCTTTCCCAACATCTTGACATCATCTTAGGTACACTAATAGTGTATAGGCTATACACCAAGATATATAAGTGTGAATTACGTATTAACATGATATATCTATTGGTCCACATCATCTTAGAGGAAGTTTTGTCGGTATACCTAGAGAATGTATAGAATGGTGTTTCTTGGGATAACCCCAATAATATTTTTTATATCAGATTTTTTTTTGTATAGTGGGTTATTATAAAATAGTCAACCAATATTTTCTTGCATGAAATCATCACATTATGGATTACCCATGAAGGGGATAATGTTTAAATGTTATAAAAGCTATGATAATAACTTCCAGTAGTTGAAGAAGAAATTGAATACAACACCTATATTACTCCTACTTGATCTAAGTGAAGAGTATACCCCATTTTGTGATGCATCTATAATTGGACTTGGGGTAGTGGTGATATAGAGAAATAAAGACATGGTGTATGGATCATAATATTTGATATCTTGAGTTGTCCCTAGTGGTTTATTTATTAATTTTCTAGTGGAATTACATTTTAGGTGAATATTTTATCGTATATAATGAAAAAAATTATTAAAGAATATATTTTCATAGAGATATTTGAATGTACAACAGAAGAGATGAGTTGAGTATATGAAGTCATTTATTTTTGATATAGCCTATACACCCAGTAATACAACATCTTTGATTATTCTTTATCTAGTAATACAAAATCTTAGGTACTATATCAATCTAGCTCTGAGTGGAAGATGATGGCATTGTTCTGTGACATGTGTGTGGATGTTCAAGAGGAGTGGAAATAGATGGCCCCAGTATCATTACCAGGTGAGTCCACACTTCCAATAAATATCAAGAATAGATAGTATGATGATCATAAGAGTTTATACATGAGGTAAATCCTTAAAGGTGGGAAGTCACCTTTGGATTTGAAAATCGATGAAGATGATACCATATATTTTCAAAACAGTGTTATTTTTCTCACGTGTATGTGAGAGTATTTCACACATGAGTTTAATGCATCAAATTGGGAGTTAAAACTTAATATAAAAAACAAATTATGACCTTCATCAATAATATTGGTGTCTGAGAATGAAAAATAATATTGCAAGTTTTGTGATGCGATTCTACACTAGTTAGTAGGTGAAGGATGAGAATCAACAACCAGGTGGTTTGTTACATCCATTTCCAATTCCAAAATGGAAGTGGGATGGTGTTACAATGGATTACATGGTGGGTATTCCAAGGATTTCTAAAAAGAATCACACGATATGGGTGTTTTTGGAATATTTGAAAAAATTAAACCAATTCTTTCTTATCTAGAAAACTTTTATAGTTGATTAGATAGCGCGTTTGTATGTTCAAGAGTTTTTCTGTTTTCATTGGGTGCCATGGTGAAAAGTTTCATATCATGATTCTTACTTTACTTTATGAATCTTGGAAGTATTATTGATGTATTTGGGTACCCATGAGTTTCTAACTACATCTTTTCACCCATATAAATTTTGGAAGTTAGAGCATACTATTTAGGTATTGGATGACATGTTATAGGAATGCATCCCAGACATTAGTGGGTCATGGTAAAAACACATAGTGCCCATTTTCTTCACGTAAAACAACAGTTATTAGGTAAATATTTAGAGGGCACCATATTAGAAACATTATGGTTTCTCATGTACATGACCATTATGTTTGATGGAGGAAGGTGAGTTAGAGTTATTGTTATTGAGTCTTGTTAAGGAGACATCAGAACATGTTTAGTTAATTAAAAAATATAAGGAGACATCAGAACATGTTTAGTTAATTCAAAAATATACGGTGACAACACAAAGTTATAAAAAGACGTATTCTAATCAACATCATCGACATCTGGAGTTTATATAGGGTGGTAATTTATTCCTTTGGGTGTCACTGAGATTGGGTCACTATAGGATTCAAAGGTAGATAATGTTGGTGCCCCATTTTATCTGACGGTATGATATTGTGGAGAGAATCAGGCCGGTGACAGGTCAATTAGCCCTTCAATAGAGTTATTGTTTTATTCACAATGTTGTTCATGTGTCGCAGCATTGGTAGTATGACCCCAACCCTTCTAAAGTGATTGACGTTTATAATGTTGAACTTGAGGATGATAGGTCCTATGAGGATCTTACTTTTCATTTTATGGATCATAGTGAGAAAGTGTTATGGGGAAAGATTGTTTCATTATTATGGGTGTTCTGGTAGCATGTTATTTTCCATGAGGAAACATGGGATAGAGGAAAATATATACGGGAATAGGGTCTTGACACTTTTTCCTTGGAATATTATTGATTCTTGAGAGTGTAGGTCGAGGAAGAATTGTTATAATGTTTGGGTATTGTAAGACACTAAACTTTTTTGAGATGTCTTTTTCTCATTATTAGGTATCATTACACCCTTTTTTGATTTTATGTTGGTTGTGTCTTTATTTGGAATCATTTAGAGTGAATTTGGAGAATTTTGGAAGCCTAAGGGGCTTTGAAAGGTTCACATGCTCTTTAGGAAAACTATGTGGATTTCACCAGGAAACCATTTTCTACATTTTGATCCACTGGAAGGGGGAACATGAATTGAACAAACCATATATGATCACTCCCTGAAACCATTCACCCATGTACATAGGGATTCTAATGGTTGGTACATGGTTTTATAAACTGTGTTCCCAGCGAGGAGTAACCATGTAACCCCAATAATAGGGGTTTATGGTTAGGGCACACATTTTGTCTAAACACGTGACCCATACCAGAAACTGTTCACATGGTCTATTAAACCCCAAAAATTGAATTAAAAATTTACATAACCATAGATAATTTCTATAATCATCACTGATTTACCTAATATAAATTACGTTTCTCTTAGGATATCCCATGAGGTTTCCTAGGCTCCTTTAACTCTTTCCTCCATGAATCAATGATCAGGTGAAAGAAATTGACACCACTATTTTATGTGTTATCTTCCATTATTGTGTTTATCTCTCTATTGTATTTTGTTCCCTGGGAGAGGAACAAGTTCCTCCATTTTTGATGGTTTATATCAGTGTTTTAAATGATCCTGTTTCATTGGTTCTTGATCCTAGATCTTTTTTTGTTAATTCAACCATTCTACATCGAATTAAGGCCTTTGATTTGGAGGGCATTCATTTAAAATCCAATGGTAGGTGGTCAAATTTATAAATACCATATTCTTGATATTGATCTTGTGTATTAGTTATTGTTTCATTTCCATGTTGTGAAATTGCATTTTAATTACAAAATTTTATTCATTTACCTTATATTGAGAGACCCTTCATGGATCCCATCAAACTCGTTGGAGACTATGAGGATTAGATTGATTGTATCCCATAGGGTGTATAAATTACCTTGAAATAAATTATGATAAATGTATTAATGGTTAATTTTTTAATATTGTCCCTTTATATTAAAATTACGAGTCATTGTTGTTTTTGATAAATGAATTGGTAAACCATATTTAAAATTGTTGATAAATGAGTTATGAATGTGGAAACATGATATGTGTATATTCATGTGAATAATGAGTTGTGGGATAGTGATTTCTACTCTAAATACCAATATGGTTCTAGAATACTTCTCTAGGACCTCAATATATATTTCTCTGTGTGTGTGTTTGAATGTTAACAATGAGTTTTGGGTCAGAGGATGATGATCCAAATATCCCTGGGGTTCCAGACTACTACTCTAGACCCCATTGCATGAATTAAATTGGAATTACATGGAATAATAAAAACTAATGGAAAATGTAAAATGTAAAATATAAATGGTGTATGGTTTACACTATAGAATGGGTAGAACCAAGTGTGATGTTGTTAGACAAAGAATAATAAATGTGGAACTCGTTTTATTTTGTCATTAGATCGTTATTATTTATAAAACTATAAACACTGTTAAAGATTGCTTATTTCTTTAGATGGTGTTGGTGGTTCCTTATTGAGTTTTACACTCACCCTACTCGATCTTCTGGATTAGTTCCCAAATACACTTCATGTTTTTAGGAAAGGATATGGTATACATCCTTATGTTAGATGGATGAGTTGGGATTCGAGATGGAGAATGGATGAGGGGTCTAAAGAATATATATGGACCCTCTTGAGAATGTCCAGTGTATATTTATTTTAGGTTTCATTTGACACTTTACACTTGTATGGAATGAGATATTTATGACTTTGGTTTATTTTTATTTTCCTTATTTTTGATTTATTCATGTGTGTATTGGTTGATTATTGATTTTTCTAGAATCTTGGTCATATTCAATATTCATTTCATCTATTTACAATGTTATATTAAAAGGGTATAGTCTCCCCACATTACATATTAAACCCTTGTTGCTAGTTGGTAGCCTGTAGAATATGGGGATTCATGCCTAAGGTCATGTGGTGAATTAGATTTTGGAACCGGTATGTGGAACCAAGGTCAAAGAATTACATAGGATGTCATAATACATATTGTATATTTATAGATTAAGAAATGTTTACCCAAAATTTTTACTTCTACATACAATTATAATAAATTCATTAGTGGATAATTTCACCATTTTTATTTCAAAAGTAATATTTATTTTATGAAAACAGTTCTCTAAATATATTTATTTTAATTTTAATTAAATAACCATCATTTATTGAAAACATTAATGTTTTAAAATGATGTCAATTTCTGAGGATAATAATTGTTGATCAACTCTAACCACCTATGTTTGTGCATATTCAGATGGATTGAAATATAATAATGGTTGATCAACTCTAACCACCTATGTTAGTGCATATTTAGATCCTTTTTTTGTGAACATATACCTTAGCCTTTTATGAAATTTATATATGTCACACTTCTCCTTCTAGAGATAATTTCACCAAAATTTCAACATGAATATGATTTCAGTATTTTTTAGATCATGTTTAAGATAGATATACTCATTGATATTTAATTTTTAGTTGGAATAGGTTATTATTTTCACACATTTCATTAGTACACAACACAATCCCTTTTTGGATACATCACTATAAATAAAAAATCCTCCCCCCTGGTGGGTATCATGATTATAAGTTCATTTATAATCTTCTTCTTCGACTATTTAAATCTCCCTTTATATTACTCGATCAATTAAAACTTGACTCCCTAATGAGTTATATAGGTTAGTGGGCTTACAAATTATGATAAGTTTATCACAGATCAATGATAATTCCTAGCTAATCTTACTAAACTACAGATTTCTCACATAGATGTTAGTCTAGACCATCCTTCAATTGTTTATATTTCTTAAGGATCCACATATATCCCTTCACTGGTGATAAAATTACATATTAATGTCACTTACTCGATCCAAAACTCACATTAACTGTACTCACATAAAAAAATTATTTCTGCAAGGTCCTTAGAAAAACATTCAAATGATCTTCATGTTCCTCTATACATTTGGAGTAGATAAGAATATAATAAATATAAGATGGAAATTTTTTGAGGTATTTTATATATACTCTATTAATAATGAACCTGATGATAGATACAACATTAATGAGTCTTAATGCAATCACTATAAACTCACAGTTTCCATACCATGTGGGAAAATATGTCTTGGGGATATCCTCTTTCATCACATTTACATGATAATATTCTGACTAAATATCTAGTTTTGAGAAGTATTGGGCTCAATATAGATAATTAAACAAGTCATCAACACATGGAAGAGGATACTTATTCTTTATCACGATATGGATATGCTCATGATAATCGTGGTGAATGTTCATTGACACAACATTATTATTAAAAAATAAATGATTCCCATATTGAAGCACTTGAGAATATAAAACCTTCATAGATGTTCTCATGTAGTTTATTCTTCATCTCTTAATGAAATTTTTTGGATTTTCTTTCTAGAGTCTTGGATGATAGTATATCTTTGGGAATACATTCAATTGAAAACTCAACCTCTAATATTGGATAAAGACTAAGAAATTATTTTGGAAATGAATATGAAAATTCCATTATAATGGACACGTCATCAAGGATGATATTTTACGAACTGTTATTAATTTGATCTAGAAACACTTCATCAAAAGGTAACTATGTCAATTCTTGAGATTGTGATACCAAAGGTGATTCATATTCCATGTTTCTATGCTATAGAATCAAAGGGTTATTTGTAATATGGATTGTGACATCCTTCTCTTATAAATTTATGTTGCATATATTCAAAGAAATAATATCGATACCCAGAATACCATATAATTCCACTAAAGGCAGTATCAATTTTTTTCCCTAAGAAATTCATCCCACAAATATTTATAGGGGATGGTTTTTATTCTTTAGATGAAGTAATTTACCCATTTACCCTATTCAAAAATATCTTGTCTTACATGTTTTCAGATTTTGTTTTAATATTTCAATTAAACTTTCTTGATATAAATGAATGAATATAAGAATAATCAAATATTATGTTCTCTATCATTGAATGAAAATCTATCCTACCTATCCCTACTTAATTTTTAGGATCCACCTTAGTATTTTCTATGTAATAAGCTCACCATTTCACTCAATGCCATGGAGGTTTTTATATATGGTTATCATAAAACATCCATGGATTAGTTCATTTATCCACATAGTTTCATTGTTCCATACAAATTGAAATAATGGACAATAATAAGAGAGTGGAATACAATATTTCATTATTATATCATATTCTTGTGGTTTTACCATCTACAATTACTAGATAAGTGACCTTCCATCCAGCAACTAAAGAATTTAATTTTCCCATTTAATAAATTTATATGAAGCTTCCTTCCACACTTTCAATAGTTGGATGTCAAAAAATTTTATGACCTTGATATTTCTCTATCATTATACCTGAATTAATATATATTTTTTATTTCCTATATCCATACCCCTGAGACCCTTTAGATTTAATTAAGTCTTTTTTAACATTGAGGGAACACCAAAAAAATTTCTCATAGATATAAAAGTCTCAAATCTCTAGGGATTTCTATATACTTAGCTTTATCCCACAAAATATGTGGTAAAATTTACTTTTGGTGGTTATGAAGAAGATAGAGGTGTTTCATGAATGTATTGTGATGTTTTACTTGTATTTCCTGATAAATTTATCATCCTTTTTATTTAGGAAAAGTAATTCCCTCTCTCTTTTTATCCATAGATTGTGGGGAAAATATTTATAAAAAATAGAATTCATTCCATTCCATCACTTCAATATCCTCCTTAGGCTTCATATTTGTTTTATCAAACCCCACTATTTATAAGCTCATCCCTCCATATGATAAGAATCTGACACAAACATGTCATTTTTAGATCATTGAAGGACATAATAGATATTTTCTATGGAGTAAATCCATTCTTCAATTATTAATCGATCAGATTATCCTCTGAAAGTTATAGGCCTTTACCACACAAAGCATTCAATTGAAATTTTTTTTTCTTAGAGGGATGTGGGTTTTCCCTTGATTAAAGTTACAATTTAGAATATAATTTTGTTGAGAAAATTTTTCATTATGTTCTTGACTCGTACTCACATTAGACTGGGAATCTCATTTTGGAAGACATCACATTTCCCATCACATTTTTTTAGCTCATTTCTTATTAATTATAGAAATTGAATAAAATAATTAAAAAAATTAGAGATTATAATTTCTAAATTATTAAATACATAAATGGGAAACCATGAACATTAATGGGTAAATGAAAAAAAAGCATTTATTCCTTAACAATTGAATTTCAAGGTTTTAATCTACATTATTCATGATATAATTCCTAATATAAAAATATAGGGGTGGTTTTGTTCCATTAATAATAGTCTGTAAAAATTATAAGAATTTTAAAAATCATATCCCTTAGTTGTGTCAAACCAGGTGTGTATTAAGGCCTCTTTGTCAAGCACCAGGTAACAATGGAGTCAGTCCAAATGTTCCCTTTTTTGGGGTTATTACCCCTAGTCACAACTATTCCAAATCCAAATCAACTAGTAGTATATCAATAGGGATATATATTCTTGTAAACCACATACTCTATAATTTTCCAAAAAATTAGGATATTTTCTTAGGTTTAGACTTACCTCTAAGGATTTCACTATTATTTTCTAATCCTAATCCCCAAAAATATCTAGACTTTCATCTGATATCATCTATGAAAACCAATACATTAGTACACGTTAATTAATTATTTATAACATAAAGGTACAAATAATATAAACCTAGAAGATTATGAGGCATACTATATTAAATAAATTAGGTACATTTATCTATAACATAAAATGTAGACATAATGACATTATCTAAAACTACACAATATTCCCTTAAAATCTCTTTATCGTATAATACTATATGAGACAACCTAGCTATGTGCATAAAAATGGGAATGTTATAAATCCTAGTATGGTAATAATCAAAAAATAACCTGATAAATGTAATACATGTTAGTCAGTAGGAATATAAAGGAGTCTAAAAGGGGTGGGGATCATCAACATGATCACTAATTCATTATATAAGATGACAACATAAAGGTTGGGTAATAATGGGAAAAAATATAAAACATGACATCATAATACTATGGAAAGGATAACCACCAAGAAATAATAACAATTTTTTCCAGGGATAACCTCTTTAGTAGTACAAAATTTATCTCCTGAGATAAAAACATTACCCAATTCATTAAAGGTATATACAATCTCTGGGTGACCTGTCACATTCATATCATGTGCATGTATAACTGTCCACATATATTATACATCATAAATATGTATTTAATCATTTTTAGTCCCATGATAATGGATTGTGGGTAACATACATGGAATTCCCCAATCAATGAAGGATAATTACATCTAGAAGAATAAACTTTTTCGAAATATGGATAGGCATTCACTACACTGATGTTCAGCATTTAAAATCATAGTATAATTTTGGAAGAATAACATGAGAACATAAAGATTCATGGAAGGGTTTAATGAGAGTGAAATAGATATCTAATAAGTTGGAAATAATAATGATATTTGTGGATTGTTTAAAAAAATATCCCAAAAAGAATAATTAGAAATAAAAATGCATTATTTCATAAGTTTCTTGAGATAAGATAAGATGAAGATGATACCATACCTTGAGAAAAAACTTCTAAAATCATGGAATGAAATTTTTTAGAGTTTGGGGGAAACATGGTATGGTTGTAGAGAAAACAATTAACAGTAAATTCATGATAAAAATGTTAACAGTGTAGATGAATAGATGGGTGGGTGGATGGATACAGTAAATGGAAGGGAAATTATATATTAATTCCTAAACATTGGTTTTGGAATCTAAAAAATAATCAATACCAATATAATTCCCATGGATATTTCCCATATATTCTAAAAAATTGAAGCGATGTTCAATAATTTAAAATTCTAAGAACCAGAATCATCACAATAATATCATTGGTTAAGTGGAAGTGAGTTAAGTTCCTAAATTATTAGTTTTAAAACTATACAATACAATATAGGTTTTGGAAGTTTCATTAAGGGTTTATAAAATTTTTCCAATAACATAAAAAATATATTATTTTAAATTGGAAAATAATTTTGGTTGTTTTTACTCTTTATACTATTTTTCACTTCAATTTTTTTATTTTATGATTTCCTAATATATCTTATATTTATAACGTATTTAATTTCTAAAAAGAAGATATAATGCCTTATAGAATTATGAAAAATTCACCATTAAATTATTTTTAAATGTTAATTTATATAATAACATATAATTTTTAAAAATAATTATATAAATATTAAAATTTACACATTTAAATAAAAAATCCACATTTATAGAATAATAAAGTATTTTATAAAGATAATAGTTTATGACCCTTATAGAAATGAAATTTGACTACATAAAATTATATTATCATTTATATTTAAATAAATATTATTTAATTTGAATATTTTATTAAAATACAATTTATTTAAAAAATTATGGAATTTATAAAAAATAGTGATTTATTTGAAACTATATATTTCCAAAAAAAATCAATTTTATCCTATTAATACCTAATTTTTAATGAAATTATAGTTTGATTATTTATAATGTAATAACATGAATGATAAATGTTTTTACAATTTTACTAAAAAAATATAAAAATTCATATTGTTAGGGTCATGATACATAACTCCTTATTAAACCAACGTATACCCTAAGGTTAAAGTGTGTGATATTTATACCTTCTTAGGAATATTCATCAAACATGGTTTAATCCATGATAAAAATAATATTAAACTTCTAAAAATTATTTTTCTTTTTCTTTTGTTATTGAATCTAGGATTGGGAATGGTAAATGGAAAATACTTGTGAATCCATCTCCCTTGGAAGGTCTGATTAATGGGATACAAAGGGTACGATCTTGTAGTTCTATTATATCACTCATTTATTCTATCTCAACATTACTTTATCATAACCCTTAATATATAATAATCTTAATAGTTATTGTAAAACCACTATATTACCAATGATTATGATTCATAATGATCTTTTAAATTCGACATGATATAACTTGTAATGATTAAAAATAACCAAAGTAGTGAATGTGATTTCTATAACATGATTACATAATGAGGTATATATTTATTTTAAACTGTAATTTTATTTATAAAAATCAGTTTTATCAATTATTATATATATATATATAATTTATGTGTTAGAATCATTTAGTGCTTGACGATGGTTTGAGTTTGTTTTGTTTGTAGTTCCAAAATCCCTTTTTTATAATAGTAAATGTCAATTTCATTTGACAAGTGAATCCATAATAAAATTAAAATTAAAATGTGTTAATGTTTATTTCAGACTATTATTTTATCAATAAAATGTTCAATAGATTGTCCCAATTTATTTCAGGTTAATAAAAATGTGCATGTAAGCATGTTTTTAAGTGAATAAATTAACTATTATGTTTAGTTTTTTATAAAAATTAAATTATTCTAATGTTATCATTTATGAATAAAAAATAAAAAAAATTATTATTAAAATTACACTTATAATAGGGAGTCACATTGAAAACTTGAAATAAAAAATGGAAACCTAAAATATCGTAACTCATAACAGAGGTATAAAAAAACCACAGTATAAGAGCTGATTTCAAGAGAGGTAAATAGAAAAATAAATCTAAAAATATTTTCATTACATAAATTCATTAGAGTATAATTATTTTAATTATTTATTGTTTTTTATAATCATAACATAGAAACATGTAGGTAATTATAGAAGGAACCGAATGGAAGAATCGTAATTTGGAAGGCTTGCCTTGGTTTTTAACACCCCTCATTTGGTATTCACCTCTTGTCTTCTAAAAGTGTTCTTCTAATTAGAAAGTACATTATAAAATATTATGGGAAGGGTTGCAGGCAAAATTTAGTATGTGTTGGTCTTGTAAATATGTTTTTATGGAAAGTATAATGAGTTCAAGTGGGGTGTATTTATTGGTGTTTAAGTGGGTTTGGATATCCCGGTCCGGCTCACCTCTAAGACTGTGGCCAGACCGGTGGGTCACATGACCTCATGCACATCTCCCTAAATTTCAAAGGCTACTGCTAGTAGTGAGGGCCTAGGATGAGTACATGGGGAGACTGTTCCCTCATATATCAGATTATATATATAGATTAACAATGTATAATATATAGTAGAATAAAAAAAACAGACCAAAATAAAAACATAAATAAATAATTAAAAAAGCAGCGTAATACAATAATTAACAATTTAGTAAAATTGGAAAATACCATATCATAAAATAAATGATTTAATTTCATAGTGATTATAACTGATGTAAATCTGTAAATAAAAAAATATTCTTTCCACAAATTAAAATAATAATGAAAGGACAACAAAGCCCCACGGGTGATCTCCATGAGCTTCATGAGCTCTAGCTCATTCCTTTTCTCGAAACTCATAGGTAAAAGCAATAAATAAGTCAACCTAGATCCTACAATTTTAAGGTCTTTTTTGGTATCAAGGGTTCCAGAGTAGGGTTTGAGATATAAATCTAAGTAGGCTTTCACCCATGTTGTCTATCCCAATCTAAAAATGAAATATAAATTAATAAGTGTTACATATAACATAAATGAAGACTGAAAAAAATTTAATAATAGCTACATGGTTTGGGTTCCTAACAGACACCCATCCTATACCACCTACTTCGGCCTAAGCTGGAAATTTTAAATGAGGTACATATGCAACATAATATGTGTTCGAGTTCCAAAATTAACAAGGAAACTTAAAGAGTTGGACTCCAAATCTTTTTCTTGGGCATGGGGTCTAATTCCCATGTCATCACATAAGTATGCTAATAAGTAATAGAGAGAATTAATAAGTACATGATCTCATATAAAAAGAAGATACAAGTATAACAAAATACATTAACCTAAGAAATCAATCAATTCCATTCAAACAATCCTTCAAACCCAGTAGTGGAGTCCCATACCATCCCTGAGGTATCTATAAGGTATATCCATTGAAAATATTGGATGTCCCCACACCCATCCAAGGTGATCCTTTCAAAGGTCCATGTATCACTCGTGCAATGGTAACCATGAGTCTGTCCGAGGTATCACATGTAAGGGACCGAGTATCACCCGAGGCTTGTCATAGCCATCTTTCAAAAAGGTCTATCCACAGTTACCCCTTAGGGAACTATTATCACCCAATATTATAATATAGATCCCGAGGGATCCCTCATTTTGCCAACCTAAAACACCACTTCCCTGACGCGTTAAGGTATAACCAACCAAGAATGAGAGTCCATTAATGAGTGCTTAATACGGAACGGATTTTATCTCCTGGCCCATATAAATTGAACCATATTTTCCAAGTCACATTTAAAGGTAAACATCAATACAAAAAACACATGGAAATCATATACATAAATAATGTTATCCATCAAGAACTGTGAGACAAAAACTATTCAAGTTATCATGTAAACAGATCCACAAAATCAACACAAAATTATAAATTTAGCACAAATGTGACTCAAGTATCTAAGAAATATCACTAAGTAATAAGAAATAAACCTAATAATGGTTTAAAAAAGCGGCTTAACAATAAGGAAGAATCTAAAATAGTAAAATACAACCAGATTTGAATGATATTATGATGGATATAACTATATGTCATTAATGATGTTTCAAGGTGTCAAGCTATCTAGCTTGACCCTGTGTTTTTATACAAAAAATCCAAACCAATTTGGAAAAAACAATATACATACACAAGCATATGCACAATGTTAAATAGTTGGAATAAGTAATATGCATTGTCAAAGGCACAGTCCATAGTTTAATTCACATTTTTGAATAAATTTATGAATTTAGGACATAAGTCCATTGTGCCATATAATCACCCAAAGGTGAAACACAACTCTATGCATTAATTCAATTTATATTAGGCACAATCAAAAGGGTGTCCAAGAGGCAAGGAGAAAACCATGATTGGGTTTCTCCAAAAGAGAGGGCCACAACAGACATTATAAAACAAACAAAACAATTTAATAATAAATAACAAGGCATCATCATAAGATTTCGGCGAGCGGCACAACGACACGACATGAAAGAGAAAAAGTATGGGGATGAGGGTAGATGACATACACCAGTAAATCTTATAAAAAATTAGACCATGAATTTAAAAGGTTTTCTGGATTATCTATAATTTTTCAAAGTATGAAACATCATTTAAAAATAACAAAGACGGGCCATGTAAAAGCATTTTATAAATCTAGAAAAGGCATTAAAAAACAAGTAATAAATTATTCAATAATGTCAAGTAAGATAAATAATGGAAATAAACTATCATAATGAGTTTTAATTGATAGCGCACCTCAATTGGGGGGCTTTTATTATAATACCAGAATTTGTTTATAAAAAGAAAATTTATCATAACTAAACACTTATTATAAAAATAAATCGGAGTAAATAAATATTCAAATGATGTGTGGATGGAGATTATTTTAATGTAATATTAAATTAAAGGAAAATTATAGGGATCCTACCTCAAGAAAAAGACCAAATTCGTTAGGAACATTATGTTTTAATCGGCAACCACTTGAAGTTGTGGCTAACCCCATCAATCATATCCACCTTCACATATATATAAGGACACATAACTCATATTCACTTCTTTGCATGGCCCATGAATATGTCCAAGGGGATCCTTACATATATTCTTATATGTATACACTAGTCGCCACTCACACATGCATGCATTTTCATATTATACATAAGACCAACTAGCCTCATATATATATATATATTCACTGAAAAGGATGGATATACATATAATGGGGGATCATTAGAAAAATATGCATTCAAATGCATATGCGGTGAGTCTCCTTTTACTCTTGTGACTCGAACTGACCTCAAGGGCCACCCAACACACTACAACCAGTTCTAGAATCTCAAAATCAACAAGAAAAGTTTCAACATATTTAAATGAAAATACTAGGTACTCATAAATTAGAAAAACCCCAATTATAGATTGAGAAACAATAAATAACGATGGAATGACTTAACTAGATTAAATGAAAGAGGATGGAGACAATACGAACCGCTTCTCCTTTAGCAGAAATTGCTGGAATACACATAAGGGAGTCCTGATGGATGCTTCTCATACCTTAACATCATAAGAAAAAGTGAAAATCACATTAACCCTTAACAAACATTTTTTGATGAACCAAAATAGTTTGGGTGGGGGGGATAGGCCAATAGAGGGGGAGGTGTGTGGGAGATAAGCATACATTGATGAAAAAATACAATACTTCGTGTATGCATGAACTACATCTTTCAACTTGGTCACAAAAATATCTCCCTTTTTATTTGGTATTCAATCCAGATTCATAAATCACTAAACTTTGAAACCTCAAGAAACAGGTCACTTATCATCAATTATATTCCTATGTGAGCTAACTCATTGTAGGAAACATGAAATATCAACAACCATACTATGTTGTCCAAAAGTAGTAACTATGAAACCACATCCCACCAGATATCCTCGGTAGCCTTCTTCACCTCGTCATCATTCCTGCAATAATTTTTTTTTCCTTCAACCACTCTAAAACCATTATACAACCATTATAACAAACTATTAGAATGGCTCACACAGTAAATTATGAATTCAAAACTTACCCATAACTCCACCTTTATGCATGCCACTATAAGGATATATTTATGAAAATTATCCCCCTTGAAAAAACTATCCAAAATAATTATGAGATAGGTGATAGAAAAATGTACCTCAACCTTGATGAGAAAGAGGGTGGACACCCATGTTCAACATCAATTTAGAAAATGGTTCTTTTAATAAAGGTTTTGTGAATATTTCAACAACTTGTTCCGGTGTAGGAACATACTCTAGCCTCAATGCTTTCTTCTCCACCTATTATTTGATGACTGGGTAATTTATGTCAATGTTTTTTGAACAACAATATTTTACCAGATTCATTGTTATATTGATTTCACTCTGATTATCTTATCCCATGAGCAGGGGTAGCTTTACTTCAACAACTACATCTTCTAACCGAGTCTTCATTTATATGTGTTGGCTAGCAGCTTGATTAGCAGCAATGCACTATGATTCATTTGTGCTAAGAGTTACTGAATTCTGTTTCTTTGTATTCTAACTAACATAACTTTTCCCTAGAATGAAAACTCTACTAGATATAGATCTTCTATCTTCAACATTTTCATCCCAATCAGTATCTGAATACCCAAATAGATCAATATTTTTTAATCCATCATACTTGATCTGAAAATTTTATGTCCCTTTGATATATCTAAGAATTATTTTTCCATCAATCAAATGTGATTCAGTAGGAGCGCTTGGAAATCTTTCACACAAGGTAACAACATAGATCATGTTCGGTCTTGAGGTATTCATGTATAAAAAACTTCCAATCAGCTTTCAAAACTCTTCATGATCAACTTTTGTTCCCTCTCCATCTTTAAAAAAATGGTTCCCACTGAGATCGCTGTGGAAACTGGTTTCGAAATTTTCATGCCAAACTTCTTCCAAAGTTCCTTTTCATACTTTTATTGAGAAAGAAATATGTGGTTTATATTCTGTAGAATCAAAAACCTGAGAAATTACTCCACTTCTCCTAGAATGGACATTTCAAACAACTTCTTCATCTTCTCTGCAAATATTTCACATGATATTCCATCATTTCCAGCAAAGATAAATTCATCAATATAGATAATTACCATCAATGGGAACTCTTGACATTCCATGATGTAAATATTGTTGTCAACTCTACCTTTCATGAAATTTATCTTCCTCAAGAATGTATCTAATTTAGAATACCATGCCCTCAGAGCCTTTTTTATCCCATATAAATACTTCTTCAACCTTTACACATAACTTTCATCATTACCAAAATCAAATCCACTAGGTTGATCAATGTAAACTTCTTCGTAAAGATCACCATTAAAGAATGAAGATTTTACATCCATTTTAATGATTTTGTAACCTTAATGTGTAGATATAGAAAGAAATATATAGATTGTTTCTAACCATTCCAATAGAGAAAAGGTTTCATCAAAATCAATTATTTCAATTTGTGAGTAACCTTTTCAAACCAATCTTTCTTTGTTTCAGATCACTTCACCATCTTCATTCATCTTATTCCAAAAAACCCACTTTGTACCAATAATTTTCTTATTGTTTGGATTTGGTACAAGTTCCCAAGTATAATTATTCTCTCCCTAATTATTCTCTTAATTCATAGTCTGAACCCATTATGAATGATCAAATTATTCATTTACATCATTATATTCAACTTTCGAATAGAGAGAAGTGTGTTTATTAGCATTCATTGTTCTTCTTGATTGAACAATCTAATATTGATCTCTAATAATGTTTGGAGACAAAACATGTTTCTTTAACCTAGTATGAGATGGTAAAATTTCATCCTCGTCACATGAGATTGCTAAGTATTATTCCTCTTCATGAGTAGGATTAACAGAGCCTGCATCATTATCAGAATTGTTAACAAATTCCTCGCAATCTTTCTCAACTTCCACATCAGCATTTGACTATTTTTCTATCTCAACAATTTAAAAAACTTTCACATCTATAGAATCAATAATTCTTCATGTTTCTTTATTGAAACATCTATATCCTCTTCCTTTTGAAGCATAATGAAAAAAAAATTCCATCATTTCCTCTCTGCTCAAACTTTCCAAGGTTTCCATCTTTATTCTTCAGGATGCATGGACTCTCAAAAACACTTAAGTGTTTCAGAATTGGAGTTTTTTAGTAGAAAATTTCATAAGGATTTATATTTTAATTTGTCCTTTATATACATTGGATCTGTATATACATAGCAGTAATCAGGTCTTACCTCCAAAATCAATGAGAAAGACCATGTTCAAGGGGGGTACCCAAGTAAACCTCATGTTTTTAGGATATAAAAAATGGCACCCCACTCTCTAGGTTCCCTCCTTTGGGATCTCGGATTACTCTATCCCTATTTGGGTTTATCTCCCTCCCCGACGGCTTTAAGAACCTATTTTTTTTCTATAAAAGACTTTGGAATATTCTTGATGTTATTCCAGAGTAGCGCCTTCAGACAGCATGTCATTTTGAGCATCAGTGTGGCCAAAATTAAATTTTCAGTGCGTTCACACCAGGAATGCGAAATAAATGGGATAACTCCTAAACATAGTTTCGGATCATAAAAATGAGAGTACGAATGGGTCTGAAATGGAGTGTTTACCCTAGGAACTACATAGAACATGTCAGCACGGGATGTTGGGACCCCTCGCCCGTTGACGGAACATTAAACAGATAAATAAAATAATTAATTTATTTGTTTAATGGTTAAAATCAAGTACCTCTTAAACAGTGGCTCGGATTTGAAAACTGAGGGCACAGTTGAGTTCAGAGCGTTCCATTTACCCAAGGAGGGGTATAACTTTCGCGGGCACGGGTCTTCTGTGTAAAATTCCACTGGGGAAGTTTTCGTAATTTAGTGGCCTCGGACGTTGAGTTCTATAACTTTTGAGCAAGGCATAGGATTAAAATTCCAAGACCACAATTTTCCTCAGGAGGTGGTGTTTTCCCTAGGGGAGGCTTAACCTCAACCCCATCGAAACATTCGGATGCAAGTTAAATTGGGGGTTTAAATTAATTAATTTTTTAATTAATTTTTCTTTATTTAAACCAACCCACCCCTCTCTTCTCCCCCTAGGAAATCCTATGGCAGAAAATCTGAAGCTCACCCAAGGATCTCTCCCTCAAGATCCAACCTTCCTCTCCAAGAAACATCCAGATCCAGCTTTGACAGATTGCTCGTGAAGCTTCGGGCAACGCCCAAGATGTAGGATCGTTGCGGTTTTTTTTAAATTACGCACCACCTTTGAATCCATAAATATGCATCAAATTTCTATTTTATCATCGAGCGAAGCCCATAAATGTGTAGTATATGTTCCGAGCTATCCAACACAAGTTTTAGTTTTAAATTTGGAGTTTTGAGGTGTCCGCAGCTGCAAGTCGAATTCTGGGGTGTTTGTGGTGTTTTACCGGAAGATTTGGGTTCTTTAGCGGGTTCGAGAGGTGGTTGGTGGCGGTGTGGTGTCCTCAGGAGGAGACAGTGTGGGCTCAGGAAGCGGCGCATGTCCAGGCAGTGTCCTCTGGCGGTGCTCTAGGTGGTGGCTCCAGGTCGCGGGGTTGAGGGCATCAGTGTGAGGAGGTAGCAGCAGGCGGCCGGGCTTCGGTGGTTGGTGAGGTCGAAGCCGCTGGGCGAGCTAGGGCTAACAACCGTCATGGTCGGAGGAAGGCCATGGACTGGCCTCAGGCATGCGGAGGAAGCCAGGACCCACACAAAGCGGGTCCTATTGGTGTGTCAAAGAAGACCAGCCGAAGCCGGTCTGCTGGGGGAGTGAGGACCCGCAAACCACGGGTCCTACTGGGCGACGCGCGGAGACCGGCCAGTTGGCCAGTCTAGTTTAAAAATAATAATAATAATAACAATAATATGTTTATAAAAATAAAAATAATAATAAGTTTATAATAAAAATAATAAAAATAAAAATAATATTTTTATTATTATGAAAATTGCTTATAAATAATAAATCATCCGCAGGACGTCCGTTTTGGGCACCGTCTACTGCCGTAAAATCCTTGAATCGAGAATGAATTTTTAAGATGGTCTCAGGGGTTTTAATTCCTGAAACAAGGGGCCTCGGAGGCATGACACGCCTTTAAGTGAATTGGCGTTTGTTCAGGGGGGTTTTTTTGGATGGCGCGGACACATCCGATGTCTGTTTTGAGCACTGTCAGCAGCATTGGGACCCTGGCGTCGTGGAGAAGTTTTCCAGAGGGTTTTTGGGCGTTGAAGCCGGAGTTGAGCCATGGGCCCCACGGACCACCATTTAAACTATGAGCAGAATTTTGTAACTTTTTCATTGTATGTCCATTCGGGGTGTGTGAGTAGTCAATCCTAGGTGTTTTTTTTCGAGGGAATTGCAATGGCGCAATCCGCCCACTTTAGTGCAGCACACTGGTTCGGGGGGGGGGGCGTTTTGGGAGTTGATGGTGAATTCCAACTTCTTCACCGGATTTCTGTTTTGGAAAAGTGTTTAGTCAATCTTGTGTACTTTTTCTTGAGGATCAAAATGGTGTGATCTGTTCATTGTGCTTCAGGACTGGGATGTGAGTCTCATGAAGCACTGATCGTGTGTGGTACAACAAAATGCATCTTTTTCTCCAGATATTTGTTCCACACAAGTAGGTAGTCAATTTGACGTGTTTTCCTGAGGGGATCGCAATTTTGCGATGCACTCGACTGCTTTCAGGGGTGAGGCTCGGGACCACAGGAGGCCATTCGGGCGTAAAGCAGTGTTGAACGGCCTTTTTGTCAGATATCCGTTTGAGGTGAGTTATTAGTCTATCTCGTGTGTTTTTATGTGATGATTAAAATGGTGTAATCAGTTCGCGTGAGAAGATCCTATTACATGATCTTATTAAACAGGGAATCATGAAAGGTGCTCCTGTTGTAACACCCTGAGATTTTATGAGAAATATATTTTTTAATTTAATAGATGTCTTTTGTTGTACGCAACACCAAAATTAGCTTGTGCTATATGTAACACCGTATTATCTTGAAGTATACACAAACACTATTCTAGGCCTGTGTTGTACTCCAAAGCAACCTTCCTCGATAGCGTGTTTTGTATGCAATACTATGTTTCACTAAACGAGATATTATTATTATATTATTATGAACTAGCCATTATGAATAGTAACACCCACTTTTTGGAATTTTATAAATTTTTTCTTTCAAAGTGGACTTCATTTTTTGATTCGGAATATCAAAGTTAGCTTAGGGTGATTTTTTGGTATTTTTCTAAAAACATTCAATTTTTTATGAATAGTGAGAAACACTGAGTTATAGTTTAAACCCAAATTTTTATTTAAATAATTATTTATTTTATTTACATTTATTTTATGTCAAAATAAATACATAATTCCAATATAAGTTTAATGTAATTCATTTGAGTAATTTTATAATAATTTTAGATATATAAGATTTTATTGAACGTTTTACCTTCTTTTACCCACCTCCTAGGAGAATTTTCAAATTTACATAAAACATAATTTTACCGCTTCTGTGAGTGGAATTTAAAAAATCTGAGAGACACGGTTGATATCAGTAAGTAAAATTTGGTTCAAAGAGATGAAAATAATTTTTGGTGAGTAGTAACTTTTAACTTTTATTTACCACAGTTAAAAGTAAATAGGGTAATTAAGGGTAAAAATGATATTATTATTACCCTAACAGATGACCTAATTCTATTGGATAAGTGTAATTAGACAAAAAATAACCTTTGCAATAAAATATGACCCTTTAGGTTCACTTGGTTTAGATTAGGACATATATTATTATTTAATTCAAAGAATAGTTTAAAGAGTTAAAATCAAAGTTTAATAACTTATAAATTTTTAATATAGGGTTATACATAAGATAAATTCGACCATAAATATTCATTATAAATATAAAAATATTTCCTACATAATGGTAGTATATTTATAATTTTTAGAAATTAAATAATTTTATTTATTTATGACACAATGATGATTCAGTAATTACCTTATTAATGAATGTTTAACATAATTGATATTATAAATACCCAAATAAATTTAATTTGATAATTTTAATTAATTACACAAATTTTCTAGGTTAATATGAAATTTTAGTATTGATTTAATTAACTTTTTTTGAACAAATAATGATTATATTATTTTCACGAAAATCCGTTACCAAATAGTGTCAAAATTGACATAAAATAGTTTTTAAAACCAATATTATATTATTAATTAATATTATATTCCTAAAAATATAAGGTTCAAAAAAATGACTTAGATAAGGTTATATATATTTATAATGAACCAGTTACGGTTTCATTGGTAGTTTATAGTAATTTTATTAACCATATATTATAAGAAAACAAGAAGACACAACAAAAGTTAAATTATTTAACTTATAGTTAAATCTAAATGATAAGAATAAAATAGTTACATGAACTTGTCTAAAACCTATTCGATGAGAGTCTTTCGACCCATCCCTACTTTAGCTTAGAAATAAATCAATTTGGAACTATAATAAACCGAATATGACTTTTTTATAAAATAATATTTTATGTTTTTCCAAAGGTTCCCCTCTCCTCCCTTATAAAAGGGAACCTCTTCCCTCTCCTCTTTACACCATTTTGAGCCTTCAAGCTCATCCAACCCCTGCACATTTAGTTCTAAAATTCCCTAGAAACATAATATAGGTCCTGGTATTCTTCAAAGACCAACATTAGTTCCCTAAGAGGAGGTTTAGAATAGGAGCATCAAAGAAGAGGTAATATCCTTTACTGATTCTTTCAAATTAATTTCTTCTTATTTTGTTGTTTCATAATAAAGTAATAACATCAGTATCACTCAAATACTAATATGTTATTATAAATATGAAACAAAACTATTTAACCTTCTATCCATCCTACGGAAAACAAAATCACTGCATGTGCATACAAACGGAATACGGTCTCCACCCCACGGTGTAATTTGTTTTTCATCACCACCTTACTTGGATGGGTGTAATGGTGTAAATAATAACTATATATTATTATTATTACACTATTATAATTCTTATATATTATATCATCCACTCCAATTCCATTCCATAATTATGGAGATGATATCATCGCTCGTGCGTACGTACAGATTACCGTATCCACGTCGTGATGAGATTCATTCTCCCTGATAACCATTCAAGAACAATTATAAAGTATATATAATGAATAATAATAAAATATATAAAACAATAATGCTACTGGATTTATGTGTGTGTATATATATATATTTCATCTACTTACTTCCATTAAATTCAATATGGAAATGAAAACAATGTTCATGCGTACGTAGGACCTACCGTCTCCATGAACGGTGTATTTCATTTCGTGAATCTATATATTATTTTTCTATATATAATTAATATATATGATATATAAATCATGTATTACATTTTGGAAGTAAGTGAATCATAATATAAGTAATAATATAAAGAAAAACAAGTCCAAACACGTATGATAAATGAAACTATTTTACCCAAAACACTACTTTAACATGGAATTGACAAAAGAACAGGTAATATAAAGTCCTAAGTGAATAATATATGATATCATAAATATTATTATGGTTCTGTTACAAGTTAATAATATGTTTAAACCAACTATAAAGGAGTCTCAGGCACATACAAATGAAATTGGACCTACGGTAAGGGATACTTATTCCAATATCGTTTTTATCCAATATTGTTTATTCGTAAGTATTTACTGGGGTTATATTTATCATCCATATACATGTTTTATAAAAATGGGTTCATTTATATTTAAAGTCATTTTTACCCTTTTATGACTTTTACCACAAGGTATGTAAGGAATCTTTCTTTTTTTTACCATACGAGGTATTTTTTTGACTTTTTCTAAAAAAGTGCGAGAAGAATGTTATTTTTAACTTATACAGCATGAACTGATTTTTACAGTTTCATAACGCCTAATTTTTATGAAGCTTCCCCTACAATTTTTCAGGGTTATTTTCAATAAAATCCATTTATTTTAAAATTGTGTGGCATTTTGTGAAAAATAAAACGATTTTGAAGAAGAAAGGATATTTTCCTCAAGAATTCATTTCAAGTATTTTATCAAAACCATTTTCCATCTAAGATTACATTATTTCATATGTGTATGTTTCAAGTATAATGTATCTATGATTTAAATGGTTTCAATTTTCTTATGATTAAATGATATCCATTTGTTTTATATGGATTATGTTATGATTGGATGATGTTTATGAAACACATTTAATTCTTTGGGTTATGATAAATGATTTATGTTTATGTTATGGCACACATAAGAATTGTTTTATTATGAGATGGGAGGGACCTATATCTCTCTACAATGCATTGGGTATAGATTAATATCTCCTGAGGTAGACATGGATGGAATGGTAAGTTAATCCAGATCAGTGATACAGGAATAGAATAAGGACTGAATTAGATTCAGTAAGGGACTTTGTCCACTAAGATGTTCTTGGCAGCAATGCCTTGGATACTATAGAAATCAAATAATATGATTAATGGTTTTCCACAAATTACATTTTTTATTCCCATGCTATTTTATCATGGTTAATGTTTCTTTTTGATCTATGCCTTATGTGCTGCTAGGATTTATGTAATGTTCATGTTTTTACGTTCAAATGTTTATGGGTTGTTTTATGTTCTCCATGATTACCCTTACTCAGCATTTGAGCTCACCCTTTTTTTGTTTTCTTTTCCCCAGGATATAAAGAATGTTTTAGGTAAGATAACAAAATGGGAATATCTTTATGGGAGATTTTGAAGTTCTTTCACAACGATTAGAAGATTATGTTCCGAGTTTCCAAAGACACTAAACTATTACGGTTGGGTGTTTGTCTTTGTTATGTATTAATTATTACACAAAAGTAATGTCATGTCCTTGTATGTCAAGCTTTGAGTCTCTACAGTTGGTATCAGAGAAAAGGTTTTGTTAACCCTTGAAAACTAGAATATGAAAACATTAGTGAGATCCCTAGAGATATTTCTAAGGTATGTCTAGGGATGTCCCTAAGGTTAAGTATAAGTATAGGTTATAGTCTTAGAATTATGGTGAAGATATTAGAATTAAACCTAAGATGTTAGATATTGAAGGTACTCCCCCTTTATTATATTTTTTTCCCTATCAGGATTTTTTCCTTACACTATTCTTTTTGGGTTTTAGACGATGGCTAGAACCCGATGGAACCATGCTGATCAATGCAATGGACAATGCAATGATTTTCCTCCTGAACAAACCAATGTTATTGGAGATGGAGTGAAAAATATTATTGTTATACTTACACAAGCTATGAATCATTCAGGAATTCCAAATGAATAGAGAAAGGAGCAACATTCTGTTGAATCCTTCATGAGGCAGCGTCCACCTTCATTCAGTGGGTCTACTGATCTATTCGTGGATGAACAGTGGATCAGTACCACTGAAAAGATATTTTTAGTCCTACAATGTTCTGAACATGATAAATTCATCTTAGAAGTATATATCTTGGAAGTTGAAGCTAATAAATGGTTGAATATTATCAAGAATACAAGGCCCCAATATGAAATTGAATCCATGGAATGGGACGAGTTCAAGAACTTGTTTTTCCATAAGTACTTCCCCCATATTCTTTAAACAAAGATGGAAAATGGGTTTCTTGAGCTTAAGGAAAAGGATGATGAATCTGTTGGTATATACGAGGCGAATTTTACAAGGCATGCAAGGTATGCATATGGATTTATCATTCAACCAGAAAGTAAAGTTGATCAATTATTCAGTGTCTTAAAACCAAGTCTTCAAAGGGAATTATCTATAAGAGACTTTAATAGCTATGAAGAAATAGTGTGTTGTGCTATCAAGATAGAACTGGAAGTTGGTGTTACATATCCATCTCATTTTTTTGATAAGAAACGGAAGATGGAGTTCAAGGAGAAATCTCAGAACAATGGTGAAAATAAGATGGATGTTTCTTTATTCTTAATGTGTGGAAAGAAGCATGGTAGAGATTGTCTAAAAGGTACTAAAAATGTTTTAAGGGTGGAGAAGAAGGTCATCGAGAAGTTGAGTGTCGCAGTAATGGAAAAAAGGTAGCTAATGATGTAAATAGAGAAAAGACTACAGAAAATGCACCCCCAACACTTCAATGCTAAAATTGCAAGTAAATGGGGCATTATTCTAACCAATTCTCTAATCCAAGGGTTTATGATGATCCACATCAACAAACTCTTAAGGAAAAGGAAAAAGGGAAGTCACATGCGATCACTATTTGTGATGTTGAGTATGCCAATGATGTGGTGGAATGATTAAGTGTTTATGTAATCAGATTTCAAAATAGTGTTGTGGAATCTCATTTATAGTATCGTGGAATTTTGGAATATCTATGTATTGGTTTACTGTTGTTTTCAATAATTATAAGGTACCGGTAACCATGAAAAGTGATTGAAATATTTTTGTAAAGAAGATGATATGAGCATAATGAAGGGATAAGGAGAAAATAATATGTTTGACGGTATTCATGAGCTCATGATTGATATAAGGACAAAGTGATATCATGGTTTGAGTATATATAATTTTTGGAATTTTGGTATGTGGAATGAGTTAACTTTTTACAGCATTCATGTTTTCACTAATGTTCAATGGGTATACATTTTTTCAAGAGAATACATGATTATGGAATTCACATTTTTGGAATATGACCAATAAGATATATTTTATGATATACGGGAGATAAATGATTATATTCAATGATTTCTAGATGACCTTTCTAGTAATCATTTTATTTATTCTAAGATATTGGACATAAGTATTTTGGATAAGCCTAAAGATTGTAATAGTTTATGTTAGACAATAGATAGTATTGTTTAAGGATAGAACTTGTTTTTTGATATTATTTCTGGAATGTCCTCACAACCAAAGTATGACAAGCCTTTATCACCTACCACTATCCTACAGGAAGTCCCTGATTTGTATAAATTATTTTTAATTTATGAAGTTTATGTCCATTTTAGTAACCATATATGATTAATCTCAGCATAGATGGAATTATGTATATTTAATAATGTGTGATAATATTTTTGTGATAGAAACAAATGGAATGACCTATCAATTTATTGCATGATCTGCTAACACTTCACGAATGAAAAATTCAACATCATTTCTTCAAGAGATGATGTGGGAATTATTAAACGCACGAACAACGGTGAGATTTTACCAAAATCAAGTAGGTATTTATTTTAATTCAACAATTCTTCAACATTAGGGAAATGATCTGGAAATCTAAAAATGTTGTCCTAGTACCCTCAGACCTGATAAATCAGATGATACCTTAGATCATAAAAAATTTATAGCATTGTGATTGATGGATTTTTCATCGCCATGTTCTCTACCACCCTCCATCAGAACTTGATGGTTAGATTTCTCTTCCATATCAATATTTTCACCTATGTTGTCCTATGTGGAAACCCAGTGATGAGTTAATTTGGGTAACCGTTACGTTTTGTACTTTTGTTTTTAAAATTAAGTTTTGGTATTCCTTTTTACGATGAGGGTTTCTATGAAAGAAACTTACAAGTAGTAAACGATTTATAACCCTGATGAATTTCAAGGTCTAAATTCATTTTAAGGGGGGTAGAATGTAACATCACAAGATTTTATGAGAAATAGTTTTTTAATTTAATTGATGTCTTGTGTTGTACGCTACACCAAAATTATCTTGCGCTATACGCAACACCATATTAGCTTTCAGTATACACAAACACTGTTCTAGGCTTGTGTTTCATGCCAGAGCAACCTTCCTCGATAGCGTGTGTTGTACGAAATATCGAGTATCACAAAACGAGATATTATTATAATATTATTATGAACTAGCTGTTAAGAATAATAATACCCAGTTTTTGAAATTTTATAAATTTTATCTTTCAAAATGGACTTCATTTTTGGATTCGGAATATCGAAGTTATCTGAGGGTGAATTTTTGGTATTTTTCTGAAAAATTTCAATTTTTGATGAATATTGAAAAACACTGAGTTATAGTTTAAAAACGAATTTTTATTTAAATAATTATTTATTTTATTTAAATTTATTTTAGGTCAAAATAGATACATAATACATATATAAGTTCAACGTAATTCATTGGAGTCAATTTATAATAATTTTAGATATATAAAATTTTATTGAACTTTTTACAGTCTTTTACCCACCACCTAAGTGAATTTGGAAATTTACATAAAACATTTTTTTACCACTTCTGTTAGTGGAATTTCAAAAATCCAAGAGACATGGTTGATTTTAGTAAGTAAAATTTGGCTCAATGAGTTGAAAATATTTTTTGGTGAATAGTAAATATTAACTTTTATTTACCACAGTTAAAAGTAAATAGGGTAATTATGGGTAAAAATGATATTATTATTACCATAAGACAAGTCCTAATTCTATTAGATAAGGGTAATTCGACCAAAAATAACCTTAGGAATAAAATATGTCCCTTTAGGTCCACTTGGATTAGATTAGGACATATATTATTATTTAATTCAAAGAAGAGTTACGAGAGTTAAAATCAAAGATTAATAACTAATTTATTTTTAATATAGGGTTATATGTAAGATAAATTCGACCATAAATATTCAGTATAAAGATAAAAATATTTCATACATAATGGTATTTTATTTATAATTTTTAGATATTAAATAATTTTATTTATTTATGACACAATGATGATGCAGTACTTACCTTATTAATGAAATTTTAACATAATTGATGTTATAAAAAGCCAAATAAATGTAATTTGAGACTTTTATGATTTAAAATACTTTTTTAGGTTAATATGTCCTTTTCTTATTGATTTAATTAACTTTTTTCAAAAAAATCATGCTGTTATGACTTTCACAAAAATCAATTACCAAATAGTGTCAAAATTGACATAAAATAGTTTTTAAAACAAATATTATATTATTAATTAATATTATATTCCTAAAAATATAAATATCGTCCAAATGACTTAGATAAGGTTATATATATTAAAAATTAACCACTTGGGGTTCACTTGGTAGTTTATAGTAAGTTTACAAAACATATATTGTAATAAAATAAGAAGACACGGTAAAAGTTAAATAATTTAACTTAGAGTGAAATCTAAATGATAAGGTTATAATAGTAACCTAAACTTATATAAAACCTATTGGTTGAGACTAGTTAGACCCATACCCACTTTAGATTCAAAATAAATCAATTTTGAGCTATTATAAACCAAATATGACTTTATTATAAAATAATATTTTATATTTTTCCAAAGGTGCCTCTCTCCTCCCTTATCAAAGGAAACCTCCTCCCTCTCCCCTTTACAACATTTTGAGCCTTCAATATTGGAAAAAACCTGCCTATTTACCTTCTCAAATTACCTATAAACATAATATAGGTCCTGGTATTCTTCAAATACCAACTTTAGTTCACTAAGATGAGGTTTAGAAGTGGCTCGTCAAAGAAGAGGTAATATCCTTTACCGATTTTTTCAAATTCATTTCTTCTTATAATTTTCATATTTTGTTGTTTAATAATAAATTAATAACATCAGTATCACTAATATACTGATATTTTATTATAAATATGAAACAACACTATTTCACCATCTATTCATCCTACGGAAAACGAAATCATTGCGCGTGCGTACGTACGGAATACCGTCTCCGTGCCGTGGTGTAATCTGTTTTTCACCACCACCTTACTTGGATGGGTATAATGGTGTAAATAATAACTATATATGATTATTATTACATAATTATAATTATGATATATTATATGATCCACTCCAATTCCATTCAATAATTTTTGGATGATATCATCCCTCGTGCGTACGTACGGATTACCGTCTCCACGACGCGATGAGATTCATTTTCCATGTTTACCATTCAAGAATGATTATAAAGTATATATAATGGATAATAATGAAATATATGATATAATAATGCTAATTTATATATATATATATCACTTACTTACTTCCATTAAATTTAATATGGAAATGAAAATAACATTCATGCGTACGTACGGCCTACCGTCTCCATGAACGGTGTATTTCATTTCATGTATCTATCTATTATATATATATATATAAAATGAATATATATGATATATAAATCCTGAATTACATTCTGGAACTAAGTTAAGCATAATATAATTAAAAATATAAAGAATAACAAGTCCAAACAGGTACGATAAATGAAACGATTTTACCCAAAACACTGCTTTAACATGGAATTGAAAAAATAATGGGTAATATAAAGTCATAAGTGGATCGTATATGATATAATAAATATTATTATGGTTCTGTTACAAGTTAATAATATGTTTGAACCCACTATACAGAAGTTTCAGACACATACGGAAGAAATTGGACCTACGGTAAGGGATAATTATTCCAATCTCGATTTTATCTGAGATTGTTTATTCGTAAGTATTTACTGGGGTTATATCTATCATCCATGTACATGTTTTCTAAAAATGGTTTCATTTATGTTTAAATTTCGTTTTACCCTTTTATTACTTTTACCACAAGGTATGTAAGTAATCTTTCTTTTGTTTACCATACGGAGTATTTTTTTTGACATATCCGACAATAGTACGAGAAGAATGTTATTTTTAACTTATACGGTGTGGACAAATTTTTACGGTTTCATAATTCCTAATTTTCATGAAGCTTCCTCTACAATATTTCATGGTTATTTTGAAAAAAATCATTTTCTTTTAAAATTGTGTGGCATTATGTGAAAATAAAATGATTTTGAAGAAGAAAGGATATTTTCCTCAAGAATTCATTTCATGTGTTTTATCAAAACCATTTTCCATCTAAGATGAAATTATTTCATATGTGTATGTTTCAAGTATAATATCTCTATTATTTACATGGTTTCACTTTTCTTATGATTAAATTATATCAATTTGTTTTATATGGATAATGTTATGAGGGGTTGATGTTTATGAAACCCGTTTTATTATTTGGGTTATGATAAATGATTTATGTTTATGTTGTGGAACACATAAGAATTATTTCATTATGAGATGAGTGTACCTATATCTCCCGATAATGCATTGGGTAATGATTTATATCTCATGATATAGACATGGCTGGAATGGTAAGTTAATCTGGTTCAGTGATACAGGACTGGAACGAGGAGTGAATTCAATTCAATAAGGGTATTTGTCCACTAATATGGTCTTGGTAGCAATGCCTTGGCTACTATAGAAATCGTATCATGTGATTAATGGTTTTCCAAAAATTACATGTTTTATTCCCAAGTTATTTTATCATGGTTAATGTTTCTTTTTGATCTATGCCTTATGTACTACTAATATCCATGTCATGTTCATGTTTTTACGTTCAAATGTTTATGGGTTGTTTTATGTTCTTCATGTTTACCCTTACTGAGCATTTGAGCTCACCCTTTTTTTGTTTTCCTTTCCCTAGGATATAAAAAAAATTTAGGAAAGAAAACAAAAGGGAAAGATCTTTATGGGAGATGTTGAAGATCTTTCACCACGATTATAAGATTATGTTCCTAGTTTCCAAAGACACTAAACTATTATGGTCCTTGGATTTTTTTTGTTATGTATTAAGTATTCCGCAAAAGTAATGTCATGTCCATGTATGTCATGCTTTGGGTCTCTATAGTTGGTATCAGAGCAAAGGTTTAGTTAACCTTTGGAAACTAGGATGCAAAATCTTTAGTGAGATCCCTAGAGATATTTCTAAGGTATGTCTAGGTTTTTCCATAAGGTTATGTATAAGTATAGGTTATAGTCCTAGAATTATGGTAACTATATTAGAATTAAACATTAGATGTTAGATATTGAAGGTACTCCCTCTTTATTATATTGTTTTCCATATCATGATTTTTTCCTCACACTATTCTTTTTGGGTTTTAGACGATGGCTGGAACCTGAAGGAACTGTGTTGATCAATGTAATGGACAATGCAATGATTGTCCACCTGAACAAACCAATGTTATGGGAGATGGAGTGAAAAAACTTATTGCTATTCTTACACAAGCTATGAATCATTCTGGACTTCTAAATGAGCAGAGAAAGGAAAAAATTCTGTTGAATACTTCATGAGGCAGCGTCCACCTTCATTCAGTGGGTCTACTAATCCATTAGTGGCTGAACAATGGATCAGTACCACTGAAAAGATTTTTTCAGTCCTACAATGTTGTGAACATGATAAAGTCATCTTAACAGTATATCATTTGGAAGGTGAAGCTGATCAATCGTGGAATCTTATCAAGAATACAAGGCCCCAAGATGAAGATTAATCCATGCAATGGGACAAGTTCAAGAACTTGTTTTTAGATAAGTTCTTACCTCGTATTTTTCAAACAAAGATGGAAAATGAGTTCCTTGAGCTTAAGAAAAAGGATGATGAATTTGTTGGTATATATGAGGCGAATTTTACAAGGCTTTCATGGTATGCATCTGGATTTATCATTTAACATGAAAGTAAAGTTGATCGATTCTTTAGTGGCTTAAAAAAAACTCTTTTAAGGGCATTAACTATAAGTGACCTCTGTAGCTATGAAAAAATTGTGCGTTGTGCTATCAAGGTAGAACTGGAAGTTGGTGTTACATATCCATCTCATGGTTTTGACAAGAAATAGAAGATGGTGTTCAAGGACAACTCTCAGAACAATGGTGAAAAGAATATGAATATTTCTTTATGCTTAAAGTGTAGAAAGAATCATGGTGGAGATTGTATAAAAGGTAGTAGAAAATGTTTTAAGTGTGAAAAACAAGGTCATCAAGTAGTTGAGTGTCGAAGTAATAGGAAAAAGGTAGCTAATGATGTGAATAGAGAAAAGACTACAGAGAACGCACCGCCAACACTTCAATACTACAATTTCAAGGAAATGGGACATTATGCTAACCAATTCCTAAATCAAAGGGTTAATGATGATCAACATCAACAACCTCTTAAGGCAAAGAAAAAAGGTAAGTCACATGCGATCACTATTGTTGATGTTGAGTATGCCAATTATGTGGTGGAATGATTAAGTGTTTATGTAATAGGATTTCAAAATAGTGTTTTGGAATCTCATTTATATATCGTTGAATTTTGGAATATCTATGTATTGGTTTACTGTTGTTTTCAATAATTATATAGTTTGAGTAACCATGAAAAGTGATTGAAATATTTTTGGAAAGAAGATTATATGCGCATAATGGATGGATAAGGATAAAATAATATTTTTGATGGTATTCATGAGATCATGATTGATATAAGGACAAAATGATATCATGGCTTCTGTATATAGAATTTTTGGATTTTTTGGCATGTGGAAAGAGTTAACTTTTGACAGCATTCATGTTTTCACTAAAGTTCAATGGGTATTCATTTTTTCCAGATAATACATGATTAATAAATTCACATGTTTGGAATGTGAACAACAAGATATATCTTATGATATACGGGTGATAAATGATTGTATTCAATTCTTGGTAGATAACCTTTCTAGTAATCATTTTATTTATACTAAGATATTGGACATAAGTATTTTGTACAAGACTAAATATTGTAATGGATTATGTTAGACATCAGATAGTATTATTTAAGGATAGAACTTGTTTTTCGATATTATTTCGGGCATGTCCCCACAACCGAAGTGCGCCAAGCCTTTATCTCATACCACTGTCCTACAGGAAGTCCCTAATTTCTATAAACTAGTTTTATTTTATGATGCTTATATCCATTTTAGAAACTATATATGATTAATCTCAGCATAGATGGACTTATGTATATTTAATAAAATATTCTAATCTTTTTGTGATAGAGACAAGTGGAATGACCTATCATTCTATCGCATGATCTGCTAATACTTCATGAATGAAAAATTCAACTTCATTTCTTTAAGAGATGAAGTGGAAATTGTTTAAGGCACAAACAACAGTGTGATTATACCAAAATCATGTAAGTATTTCTTTTAATTCAACAATTCCTCAACATTAGGGAAATGATCTTGAAAACAAAAAACGTTGTCCTAGAACCCTCATACCCGATAAATCAGATGGTACCTTAGATCATCACAAATTTATAGCTTTTTGATTGATGTATTTTTTATAGCCATGTTCTCTACCACTCTTAATCAGAACTTGATGGTTATATTTCTCATCCATATCCATATTTTCACCTATGTTATCCTATGTGGAAACCCAATGATGATTAAATTTTTGTAACCTTTACTAACCGTACTTTTGTTTTTAAAATTATTTTTTGGTATTTCTTTTTAAGATGTGGGTTTCTACGAAATAAACTTACATGCATCAAATGATTTATAACC
The DNA here is from genome assembly GCA_963277665.1 of Viscum album. NCBI lineage: Eukaryota > Viridiplantae > Streptophyta > Magnoliopsida > Santalales > Viscaceae > Viscum > Viscum album. The sequence continues at coordinate 43,233 of CAUJRU010001342.1, read as the reverse complement.
CCGAATAATTTTGAGAGAGAAATTCATTTTAAGGGGGTAGAATGTAACACCCTCGAGATTTTACGAGAAATATATTTTTTAATTTAATTGATTTCTTGTGTTTTACGCTACACCAATATTATCTTGCGCTATACGGAACACCGTATTAGCTTGAATTATATGAAAATAATATTCTAGTCTTGTGTTTCACACCAGAGCAGCCTTCCTCGATAGTGTGTGTTGTACGCAATATCGAGTTTCACTAAACGAGATATTGTTATAATATTATTATGAACTAGTCATTATGAATATTAATACCCACATTTTTAAATTTTATTAATTTTATCTTCCAAAATGGACTTCATTTTTGGATTCATATTATCGAATTTAGCTTCGGGTGAATTTTTGGTATTTTTCTGAAAACATTTAATTTTTGATGAACAGTGAAAAACAATAAGTTATAGTTTAAAATCGAATTCTTATTTAAATAATTATTTATTTTATTTAAATTTGTTTTAGGTCAAACTAGATACATAATACCTATATAAGTTCAATGTAATTAATTTGAGTCATTTTATAATAATTTTAGATATAAAAATTTTTATTGAACTTTTTACCGTCTTTTACCCACCTCCTAGGAGAATTTGAAAATTTACATAGAACATAATTTTACTACATCTGTGAGTGGAATATCAAAAATCTGAGAGACACAGTTGATATCAGTAAGTAAAATGTGGTTCAATGAGATTAAATAATTTTTGGTGAATAGTAACTTTTAACTTTTATTTTCCACTGTTAAAAGTAAATAGGGTAATTAAGGGTAAAAATGATATTATTATTACCCTAAAACATGTCCTAATTATATTGGTTAAGTGTAATTAGACCAAAAATAACCTTAGGAATAAAATAATACCTTTTTTCTCCACTTGGATTAGATTAGGACATATATTATTATTTAGTTCAAAGAAAAGTTAAAAGAGTTAAAATGAAAATTTAATAACTAATACATTTTTAATATAGGGTTATACATAAGATAAATTCAACAATAATTATTATTTAAAAATCTATAGACATTTCCTACATAATTTTATTTTATTTATTATTTTTATACAGTAAATAATTTTATTTATTTATGAAAAATTAATGATGCGGTAATTATCTTATTAATGAAATTTTAACATAATTGATGTTATAAATACCCAAATAAATGAAATTTGAGACTTTTTATGAATTCAACTAATTTTCTAGTTTAACATGACATTTTATTATTTATTTAGTTAACTTTTTTAGAATAAATAATGTTGTTATGATTTTCAAAAAAATCAATTACCAAATATTTTCAAAATTGACATAAAATAGTTTTTAAAACAAATATTATTTTATTAATTATTATTATATTCCTAAAAATCTATGGTTCGGAAAAATGACTTAGATAAGGTTACATATATTAATAATTAACTATTGGGGGTTATTTTTGTAGTTTATAGTAAGTTTATTAACCATATAGTTTAAGAAAACAAGAAGACATGATAAAAGTTAAATTATTTAACATAGAGTTAAATCTAAATGATAAGGTTAAAATAGTAACCTAAACTTGTATAAAACCTATTGGTTGAGATTATTTCGACACATCCCCATTTTAGCTTCAAAATAAATCAATTTGGAGCTATTATAAACCAAATATGACTTTATTATAAAATAATATTTAATGTTTTTCCAAAGGTGCCCCTCTCCTCCCTTATTAAAGGGCACCTCCTCCCTCTCCTCTTTAAACCATTTTGAGCCTTCAAGCTCAGAAAAACCCTGACCATTTACCGTCTAAAATTACCTAGAAACATAATAGAGGTCCTGGTCTTCTTCAAAGACCAACTTTAGTTCCCTAAGAGGAGGTTTTGAAGAGGTGCGTCAAAGAAGAGGTAAAATCATTTACCGTTTCTTTCAAATTCATTTCTTCTTCTACTTCTTCTTATTCTTTTGTTTCATAACAAATTATTAACATTAGTATCAATCATATACTAATATTTTATTATAAATATTAAACAACCATATTTCAACTTCTATCCATCCTATAGAAAACTGAATCAGCGCGCGTGCGTGCGTACGGAATACCGTCTCCATGTCGTGGCGTAATCTGTTTTTCACCACCACCTTACCTGGATGGTTATAATGGTGAAAAGAATAAATATATATTATTATTATTACATTATTCTAATTCTGATATATTATGTCATCCACCCCAATACCATTCAATAATTATGGGGACGATATCATCGCCCGTGCGTACGTATGGATTACCATCTCCACGACGCGATGAGATTCATTCTCCATGTTAACCATTCAAGAATGATTATAAAGTATATATAATGAATAATAATTAAATATATAAAATAATAATTCTAATGGATTTTTGTATATATATATATATGTCATCTAATTACTTCCATTAAATTCAATATGGAAATGAAAACAGCATACATGCGTACGTACGACCTACCATCTCCATGAATGGTGTATTTCATCTCAGGTATCTATCTATTATATATATATATATAATGAAAATATATTATATCTAAATCACGTATTACATTCTGGAAGTACGTTAATCGTAGTATAAGTAATAATATAAAGAACAAAAAGTCCAAACACATACGATAAATTAAACGATTTTACCCAAAATGCTTCTTTAACATGGAATTGACAAAAGAACAGGTAATATAAAGTCATAAGTCGATCATATATGATATCATAAATATTATTATGGTTCGGTTACAAGTTAATAATATGTTTAAACCCAATATAAAGGCGTTTCATACACATATGGATGAAATTGGATGTACGGTAAGGGATAATTATTCCAATCTCGTTTTTATCCGAGATTGTTTATTCCTAAGTATTTACTAGGGTTATATTCTTAATCCATGTACATGTTTTATAAAAATGGCATCATTTATTTTTAAAGTACTTTTTACCCTTTGAATACTTTTACCACAAGGTATGTGAGGAATCATTCTTTGGTTTACCGTACGAGTTATTTTTTGGACTTTTCCAAAAAAAGTACGAGAAGAATGTAATTTTTAAAATATACGGTATGAATGGATTTTTACAGTTTTATAACTCCTAATTTTCATAAACCATCCTCTACATGTTTTCATGGATATTTTCAATAAAATAATTTTCTTTTAAAATTGTGTGGCATTTTGTGAAAATAAAATGATTTTGAAGAAGAAAGGATATTTTCCTCAAGAATTCATTTCAAGTGTTTCATCAAAACCATTTTCCATCTACGATGAAATTATTTCATATGTGTATGTTTCAAGTATAATGTCTCTATTATTTACATGGTTTCACTTTTGTTATGATGAAATGATATCTATTTGTTTTATATAGATTATGTTATGATGGGATGATGCTTATGAAACCCATTTTATTCTTGGGGTTATGATAAATGATTTATGTTTATGTTGTGGCACACGTAAGAATGATTTCATTATGAGATAGTGGGACATATATCTATCTCTAATTCATTGGGTATAGATTTATATCTCATGAGATAGAAATGGATGGAATGATAAGTTAATACGGTTCAGTGATACAGGACTGGAATGAGGAGTGAACTCGATTCAGTAAGGGACTTTGTCCACTAAGATGGTATTTGCAGTAATGCCTGTGATATAATGGAAATAATATCATGTGATTAATGGCTTTCAAAAAATTACATGTTTTATTCCCATGCTATTTTGTCGTGGTTAATGTTTCTTTTTGATCTATGCCATATGTACTGCTAAGATTTATGTCATGTTCATGTTTTTACATTAAAATGTTTATGGGCTATTTTATGTTCTCCATGTTTACCCTTACTGAGAATTTTAGCTCACCCTTTTTATGTTTTCTTTTTCCCAGGATATAAAGAAAGGTTTTTGGTATGAAAACAAAAGGGGAAGATCTTTATGTGAGATGTTGAAAATCTTTCACCACGATTAGAAGATTATTAACCTAGTTTCCAAAAACACTAAACAATTATGGTCCTTGGGTGTTTGTTTTTTTTAGGTATTAAGTATTACACAAAAGTAATTCCATGTCCATGTACATCAATCTTTGGGTCTCTACACAGGTGGCGAATATTCTTGCTGTGCTTGGAAGAGAACCCTTGGCATGTGATTGCGTTCACTACCATGTGAGTGAAGTTGATGTCTAAAGAGATGTGGTTGGCCATGCTAGGTCCATAGAGGAAGCAGGTTGGAGATGTTATATTTACGCCTTTTTACGTTGAATGTGGGTTCCATGCATTTGATAGCCCTTGGGATGGCAATTTGGTATACTCTGGGAGTATACGGGAATGCTTGGGGGTACATTTTGTAGTTATACCTGGGAATGTTTGTGTTCGTGGTCTGGAGATGAGATAGGGCCACACATCATGTGGGACCCTTGTGCGTGCTGTGTTCTGCTTTACGTACCTTTGACCTCTCGTGACATAGAGGGTCCTCCTGTTCTCTATGGTTTCGACCAGCAGGGTTGAGTGGGTCCCCTGGTTCTGTTCTCGATGGTTTGGCCGACAGAGTTGTTTGGGTTCCCTTGTTTCTTCATCTATGAGGGGTTTCAGAATCACATCCCTTTCACTGGTCTATGGAATCATTTGTGACTACATGTTTTCATATAGTGTGGAAGTTTTACCAATTTCTGGAGTGAGTTATCTCGGTCCTCTTTGATAGTGACTCAGCGGATTAGAGCATGATCGCCCTAAGAGGCCCGGGGAGATCCTCACATCCCTTAATGTACCCTGGTAGAGTTCTTTGGGTATAGGGGTGACCAAAACATTATTCTAGCCTCGATCCTCTACCCAGGAGGTTGTTTCCAGTAGGGTATTGAGCCCCTAGTGAGCCCTGGGTGCAGACTCCCTAGCTGTGTATCGAGATCATATCTTCCTTCTGTGATCTGTCATGACTTGTTTCCCACTACATGTTCTGGTAAATAGTGAGGTACCATCCAATGGGGATGTATAGTGAGGTAAAATCAAGAAGGGATGGCCAGTGGTGTACCATCTAATGTGGATGGTGATTGGGGTACCAATCCGCAGGGATGGCCAGAGCAGATCCGGGTCTCTCTCTAGCGGATTACCCTTTGGCGGGGTTGGGCAGTGGGAACCCGTTGGCTTTGAGAATACCTCTCTAATGTGTGATAGTGAAGAGGTGTGGCTTGACGGTACCCCGTAACTCTTAAGTACGAGGGGTGCTTTCCCCACCAAGACGTGTCCTTGTGATGCGACCTAAAACCGTGCGGGTGAGTCAGTGCCGCCCAAAGCTGATAGTTTTGAGATGCAGTGATTTGAGCCCCTTAACATGCAGTTTGGGGCAGGTGTGATGGATACTGGGCATCGATGGTGTTTACTTCTCAGACTATTGGTGACTCACTTTATTGGGCTGAGAAATGAGATGGAGATCCCCTTACTACCTTGTTCGGGTTTTTAGTTTGAGCATATGGATATGTATATACCTTGTTCTAGTACACACTTCTTGTTTTTTGGTTACTCTCTTTATAGGAGAGGCAAAGATGCGTGAGGTATGCCAAGTGATTTTCGTGTCTAGCTTCTCGTGGTTGGATGAGTCTACTCTCATGCTATAGGTAGCAAAGACTCGACGAGAATTTCATCTTCTCACCGTTCCTAGCTCCTTGTGTTAGGACGATTCTACTTCCTTCCTCTTGTTGGGTTGAGTTGTACTCTTTACTGCACTCTTAGTTGTACTCCATTAATTTTCCCTATTGATCTACTTCTCACCTCTTCAGTACCTCCTTTTTTGCTCCCTCGAGCCTTCGGGGCATCCTACTGAGTATTTTTATATTCACCTCTTCTTTGGCTTTGCCCACACTTGGTGTGCCCTTGCAGATGACGGACATGTTGTTCATGAAGTAAGAAGAGATTAGAAGTTTGGGAGTGTGGACTGCATGCGGTGGTCGTAGTCGGGTTCCAGGTGTGGGACTCTCCCAGATGTTGTACCATTATTTACCTGTTTCCAGGTTGTGGCACTTTTCTGGTTGGGCACGTGGTTTTTCCTTTTTCTTTTCAGTTTACCTTCAGCACTATATTTTTACTGTTAAGAGGTCTATGCACTTTTGTGGTTGTTTATAGAAGTTATTACTTTACATTTCCTTTTACTCTTCACTTATTCATTGAGCGGGCTATGTGAGTGTGTTCAGGTACTCAGGCAAAGGCCTCCCTGAGTTATTTAGCCTTTGGAGATTGTCACCAGCCCCTGGCCTATGGAGGCGGGCTAGGGGTAGTTGCATCCCGAGCTCGGGTAGGGTTGGGTCGTGAAAAAGTGGTATCATAGGTAGATCATTCATTGGGATGTTGTTCGGACATCCCTAAAAAGGAATTGGTTGTGATTTAGGGAAACAATGTCGACGTGTCTCGAGAGCGGCTGTCAGGCCAGGGAGTCCTGTGATGTTGCAGCAGCCGACGTATCCAATAACCATGACCCTGATAACCAACTTGTCGACTCGGTATGGTGAGACACTCGTTGTACGGAAAATTGGTTTGCGCATCACATAGGATTGAGTCTTTCACTATCCTTCTTGAGTCATCTCCCCATTGTTGTTACAGTCATATACATATATGCTCATCTGACCGCAGCACTCCTTGATAACAATAAAGATGTCTCTGTGAAGACTGCCAGCCAGGACACCAGCTTTAGTTTGTGACGATGACCCTGTGAGCTACGAGGCCTCAGTCCAGGACCCATCATGTGAGTCCCTTTCTCTGGGTGGGCTAGTAGTATCACCCCCAACTGGTGAGTAGAAAACAGCTCCTGTAGAGCAGGTTGAGCTTGAGTGTAGGTTGAGTGCGCTCCGTGAGTTCCAACATCAGAGACCGCTGAGGTTTAGTGGTGACACAGACCCTCGGGTAGCAGAGGTTTGGCTTGGGACAATGGTTTGCCTCTACAGGCTTGTGCAGAAACCGACAGATCTGATGGTGGCTTTGGCCACCTGCCTTTTCCATAGAGCAGTTGGGAATTGGTGGAGTCTGGTGACTCAGTTTCTCGATGAGACGTCAGTTTCATGGGGAGACTTTCAGCTGTAGTTTCGTGAGGAGTTTTACCCCTCCTACTTACACTCCGTTCAGATCCAGGAGCTCTTGCAGTTTCAACGGGGAGGGATGACGGTGTCTGAGTACGCGACTAAGTTTTTGGACTGTGCACGTTTTTACCTAGACCTGGTCCACGACGATAACTTTTGAGCGTAGAAGTTCAAGCAGGGTCTCCGCAGAGAGATTCGTGCTATCATATTACACTTGCGAATTCCCACTTATTTTGGGGTGCTAGAGCAGGCATTGGTGATAGAGAGCTTCCTGTCACTCTCTATAGTTGGTGGTGACAGTAGACTCGATAGAGCCGAGACGTCTGCCGTAGCTAGTGGGCTTCGGCTAACAGGACCTTGACGCATGTGGCTTCCTGATAACCAGACTCAGGGGCATGTTCATACACCACAGTGGTGCCTGAGGGAACTGGTGCAGCCCGGAGAGAGTCGGTGTTATGCTTGCGATGAGTGAGGTCACTTGGCACGGGACTGCCTGACCAGGCACACTGAGAATACCGGGCAGGCAGCAGGTTCACCACTGCGATAGAGGCAGCACCGTGATCGGAGTACCCCCAAAGAGGTGGTGCTTTCAGAGGAGCAGGAGGAGCTAGAAGTGGAGGACGACCTTGTGAGGTATTCCCATCACCACCGGGCGGTCCTCGTCAGGCTCCGGAAGTTGACAGTTGGGACCACGGATAGCCGCGATCATTGGATGTCTACAATCCTGTAGAGCATGAGTTTATAAGAGGTGTTCTCTACAGCTCTTCTACCTTTTTCAAGTAGAATTGTTAGACTCTGTGTGTGGAATGATTTTATCCCTGCTCCATGTTTGAGTTGTTACCAGGGTGGCACAGGGAGTTTCTGTAACCCAGTGTTGGTAAGGTAAAAGGGATGGGAACTTTTTCATTAGTCGATAGTGTTGACTCCTTCGCTCTCCGAGTGTGTAAGAGAGTTTGGGTCACATAACATTGACTGTGAAACCTTGCGTGATCGGATATCCTTAGGTGTTTCACCATATGGATATTCCAAATGAGGGAATCACTGGGCTTTATCCCAGGTCCAAACGGTGATTCCAGTTGCAGTGTGCGACGTAGGGGTTCGATCGGGGAGGTAAGATACCCTCAAGGGCCTTCGGGCCGTTTTAGGCTGTGCGAAGGGATGGCGAGGTTCCCTACCGCATTTCCCTAACCCCAATGTCTGGTGTGGGTGCACGATGTCCCCCGCGTTGTTTACTTTAGGATATGTGTGTGTAATCCTATGCACGTCATCGGTAAGGGTAGACCTCGCACGAATGGACCAAATCCTTTGGTCCCAGCGCGGTGACGTAGAACTGTGCAATATTTCTTCTGGGTACGGGAGAGCCAGGTGTGGGCTTAGTACCCTAAGTTGTTCCACGCTTTTTCTTTTCGGGGATGAAAATCTTGAAGGAGGAAATGATGTAAGAACACAACTTTTTCTATAAAAGACTGTAATATTCTTGATGTTATTCTAGAGCAGTGCCTTCAGACTACGTATGATTCCAAGCCCCAATGAGGCTGAAATTAAATTTTTAGTGCGTTCAAACTAGGAATGTCAAATAAACGGGATAACTCCTAAACAGTGTTTCGGATCATAAAACTGAGAGTATGGATGGGTCTGAAATGGGGTGTTTTCCAATGTAACGACATAGAACATGTCGGCATGGGACGTTGGGACCCCTTGCCCGTTGACAAAACATTAAACAGATAAATAAAATAATTAATTTATTGGTTTAATAGTTAAAATCATTTATCTCTTAAACAGTGGCTCAGATTGGAAAACTGAGGGCACCGTTGATTCTGGAGAATTCTGTTTACCCTAAGAGGGGTGTAACATTCGCGGGCGTGGGTCTTCTGTGAAAAATACCACCAGCGGCGTGTTCGTAATTTTGGGGCCTCACTTGTTCAGTTCTATAACATTTGAGAAAGGACTTGGATTAAAATTATGAGACCACCATCGTGCTCGGGAGGTGGTTTTCACTATAGCACAGGCTTAACCTTGACCTCGTCAAGAGTTTCGGATGTGGGTCAAATTGGGGGTTAAAATTAATTAAATTTTTAATTACTTTTTCTTTATTTAAACCAACCCACCCCTCTCTTATCCCCCTTGTAAATACTCTGGTGAAAAATCTCAAGCTCACCCAAGGAGCTCTCCCTCATGCTCTAGCCTTCCTCCCCAAGGCTCACCCGGATCCGGCTCTGGCAGATCGCTCGTGAAGCTTCGCCAACGCCCAAGAGGTATGATCGTTGTAGTTTCATTTTTTTTAATTTCTAAACCACCTTTGAATCCATAAATATGCATCGAATTTCCGTTTAATCATCTAGAGAGGCCCATAAATGCGTAGTACATTTTTTGAGCTGTCCAACACACATTTCGGTTTAAAATTTTGAGTTCTGAGGCGTCCGCAGCTACGAGTCGAAGTCCAGGGTGTTTGTGGTGTTTTTCCGGCGGATTTGGGTTCTCCGGTGGGTTCGAGTGGTGGTCGGCGGCGGCGCGGCGTCCTCAAAAGGTGGCGGTGTGGTCTCAGGCGGCGACACAGGTCTAGGAGGCGGCCTCCGACAGTTCTCCAGGTGGTGGCTCTAGGCCGCGGGGCCGAGGGCGTTGACACGAGCGCGCAACAGCAGGCGGCCAGGCTTCGGCGGTGAGTGAGGTCGAAGGCGCCAGGCGAGCTAGGGGCACCTGCCGTTGTGGCCGGAGGAAGCCCAAGGCCTAGCCTTGGGCATGCAGAGGATGCCAGGACCCGTGCAACGTGGGTCCTACTAGTGTGTCAACGAATTCCGGTCGAAGCCGGTCTGCTAGGGGAACGAGGACCCGCAAACCGCAAGTCCTGCTGGAAGACATGTGGAGACCGGCCAATTGGTCGGTCTAGTTTTAAATAATAATAATAATAATAACAATCATAATATGTTTTAAAAAATAAAAATAACAATAGGTTTATAAAAATAATAAAAATATTAAAAATATTATTATTATGAAAATGACTTATAAATAATAAATCATTCACAGGACCTCCGTTTTGGGCATTGTATGCAGCCCAAAAATCCTTGAATTGAGACTGAGTTTTTAAGATGGTTTAAGGGGTTTTTAATTTCTCGAAATGAGGGTCCTTGGAGGCGTGACATGCCTTTAAGTGAATTGGTGTTTGTCTGGGGGTTTTTGTTTTGGATGGCGCGAATACATCCGATGTCCGTTTTGAGCGCCGTCTGCGGCGTTGCCACCCTGGCATTGAGGTAGAGTTTCCCATATGGTTTTCAGGCGTTGAAGCTGGAGTTGAGGAATGGACTCCATGGCCCGTCTTTTAAACAGTGAGTAGCTTTTTGTAACTTTTTCATCGGACGTCAGTTTGTGTAACGACCCGAAATTTTGAATAAATCTTGTTTCCTAATTTCATGTGTTATTTTATTTTTTTATACTCAACAAAAATGTTTTATTTGATAACATGAGTATAATTAAAATGAGACAGTTGGGTTTAGATGGTTATATGACCATTGGTCAATATGACCGCTGGAAACTAAACGTTTTGATTATTGTCTCTAAATACAAGTAATCTTGGTTAATTATTATAGAAAGAAGATTCGATGGCCTCACCCAGTTGTCTTGGACCGATCGAAGCCCATCTAACAGAACTTGGGAAGGAGGTAGCACCACTGGGCTTTTCTATGGACCAAACCCAAGCTGAACATCATCGTGTGAAGCTAGAACGGAATCACTTTTTCGAGAAGTTCAAACTAATAGAAATTACTACTCGTGCGATGTTGGTCGAGCCTCCCTCAGATTCCCTCACCTTAGCACACCTTACACTTAGGTCCTATGCTGGTGTGATAAGGGGCTATATAAGGAGACCGTAACTGCCTTGTGTAATCCTTCATTTTAAATAAGAATTGGGATTTCTTCTTATGATGATGTTTATGAATTTTTAAATGTCGGTATGCATATTTTTTGTGAATTTTAGAGAAAGGATATTTTAAAAAAATGTTTATGTAAACCTTAAATAATTAAAAATGTGTAATGATTTTCAAAAAATGGTCTTCTAAAATTATGATCAGTATGAAATTTAGAGTCTAATAAGATCAACTTGATTTTTGATGAATAGTAAATTATGAATAGTGATTTTATGATTAGGATTAGTAATATGACCAAATGGATTAGTAATCTCACTTAAATAAAGTTTTAAAATAATATAGGCACCTTGATTAAGTAATGTGATTCAATAAAATGGTTAAATAACGGTTTCATAAATTATTATTCAAGTATTAGTTGTTTCGGGTGAATAGTGTTTTTTAATTAAAAAGTAAATTAAAAATATTTTGAAAATTATTTTCGTAAAATGGATTTCATTTTTGAACCCAGAGCATCAATATTATGTTAAGGTAATTTTTAGGGTTTTTTCTGGAAAAATGAATTTTCGGTGAATAGTGTATTTATTTAAAAATAAAATTAAAAATATTTAAAAAATTATTTTTATAAAATGGAGTTCATTTTTGAAATTAGAGCATTGAAATTTGGTTAGTGTGAAATTTTTGGATTTTTCTCAGAAAGTTGAATTTTTAGTGAATAGTAAAAATACAGTTTTAGGGTTTTAGTATGTTTAATGACATCATAACTATGTCATGGTGATTTCATGAGATATTTTAAGGGATGGTCGACCAAAGGTGATGCATTATTGTATGGGGGGACCCATGTGGCCTAACTTAATGGGAAATATCATGGGAGAGCACATGGTTTTGAGAAAAGCACATGTGAGGTGTCCCTTGGCCATTAATGCCGTGTCCCCTCACTTTCCCTATAAATACCAAGCCATCCTCTCATCCATTTCGACTCCCCACTCTCCCCCAACGATGTTCTGGTCTCATTACCTCCCAAGGAGTCCTCCCAAGGTGCCCTCAAGCCCTCAAGGTCCCAACCATTGAGTTTTAAGAGTTACGTTTTAAGGTAAGGGATCTGATCTCTCTCTTTCTTTTCAAGAAATCTCTTTTTTGTAATTTCTTTTATGCTATATGTTCTTATGTTAAAGGGTGTTCTTTTATTCTCCTCTTACTACCCTTTTCGTGTTCACATAATTATATATCCCCTCTTACTCTCATTATTTCGTTTTATGATGTTTTAAGTGGCGTCGTTAGGCTGCCGAAATTTTTGTAACAGATTCTTTCTCCCTTCTCATTTTTCAAGATCTATTATCATGTAAAGTATTTCAAGTTCCTTTTAATTATGTAGGGGTATGATCTCTAAATTTATACTACTGAACTTTTATGATCATATTATGAGAGACCCCATTTGATCTGTTCAATTCAGAATTTTGATGTTTAAGTGGCGCCGTTAGGCTGCCGAATTTTTAAGTAGTCCTTTCACCTTTCTCCTTTTTCAAAGTTCTAATTCCACGTCAAGTCTTGAAAGTTCCTTTTTATTAAGTTGGGGTATGATCTCTATATATATCATACTGATCATTTATGTTCATATGATTAGAGACCCTATTTGATCTCTTCAATTCATTTTTGTTGAAGTTTAAGTGGCGCCGTTAGGCTGCCGAATTTTTAAGGGATTCTTTCACCCTTCTCGTTTTCAAGTTCTACTTTCATTCAAGTCTTCCAAGTTCCATTTTATTATGTTGTAGTATGATCTCTATATCTATCATACTGAACTTTTATGATCATATGATGAGAGACCCTATTTGATCTCTTCAATTCATTTTTGTTGAAGTTTAAGTGACGCCTTTAGGCTGCCGAATCTTCATAAGAGAAATATTTTTTTTGTCTTCCTTTCATGTTCTTCATTTCATATGGTATATTTTCAAATTTCATTACCAAGTTCTTAAATCCCTTATATTCTGTCCCTATACTGTTTTATGGGTCATTTATGAATGTTTGACCCATGTCCCCTCTCTTTTCAATTTTTTCTAAAAACCTTGTATCATAGCCGTTATGCTGCAGAATTTTCGTCTCAAAATGCCTCTCTCTTTTTCTAAAGATATTTTATTTTATTAAGTGAATACTCAAATCTCTACCTTCTATATGGGTATTCACATATATACCAAAATGATCTATTTTAAATTATGGGATTTACATAAATGAAACCCGTTTTCCCTTTTCGTGGGTTTAAAGTTACATAAAGATCATGTCTTTAAAGCAGTTTTTAAAACGTTATTATTATGAAATGAAACCCATTTATTTTATGCTATATGGGTTGTTTATGAAATGATTTATGATGATATATGTGGATCACATGATAATAAAGACATGTCAAGGGTGCGCCCAGATAGCGCTCCAATGCATTGGGTAAAGACTTAATCTCTAGAGATGACCATTTTTAACGATGCCTTGGTGAATAACCTTGGTAAATTTTAACGACGCCTTGGTGAATAAACTTGGTAATTTTTAACGACACATTGGGGATGGACCTTAGTGAAATTAAACTATTGTCAATATTAAATGTTGTAGCCACATCTTCAAGTTATGAAAAATGTTATTTTTATTATGATATGCTTCATGGTTTCATTTTCATGCCTTAATGTTCTTTTCATGTCCTTATTGAAGTATCTCAAGTTCACATGTAAAATTTTTCTCTTGTTTCTATTACTGGGCCTTCTGCTCACCCTTTCTTCTGATGTATGTCCCCAGGTTATGAGATGCAGTAATGAACCTAGGATGAACATGAGGAGAATCCTTTCAAGTGTTTAAGAATAATGTTTTATGTTTTCATGTTTTAAGTTCCTGGTTTCCAAGACACTAAACCTTAAAGATCCTCAGTTACGTGTAATGAAATGAAAGTTATGTTATAAAAAGACGGGATGCTATAGTTGGTATCAAAGGATGTTTTAGTTATTTGTAGAAATTAGGATATGAAAAATCTAGGAGGAACCCTATTGAAATGTTTAAATATAGGAAATCTTCCTGGTATTTTGGTGAGTATTGAGTAAGGGGTTTCCAAGAAAATACATCCTTGTCTGGATACGAGCAGGTAGAGGTGACTCTGGCACAGATGTACATAGGGGTAAAACCTGAAAACACCGCTTTGAGCTAGACTCGAACGGGATCTAGTACATGACAATGGGGCTTGCTGCACTCTTGGTTACGATACTCCCGGGGGATATGCTTTGGTAAATTCATAAGCTTAGTATGAACCATTATTAAAGGAACAGGGATAAAACAAAATAAATATTCACATAAGAATATATGATCATGGATAACCTAGATTGGAACCTAGGGGATCACAAGTTAGGATATACTTTTATTCTACATGTTTATCCTTTTATGATTAATGTTTCCTTTTCATGATTATTAGCTAAGTATTTAAGCCCCTAATTATAGTTTCTTTTCTTAGTTAATGGTGGGAAATGGAAGAACATGTCCCAAAAACCAATGTGATAGGAAATGGGACGATTGTCGTATTAATATGACAGAGATGATTAAGGGATTAAAAAATGATTATTATTTTGGAAGATGTTCACTATTTTGGGGAAACTATATGATCGAGGTAAATAGATTACTACGGTATTTTCATTGAGGAGTAAGGTTGACTTATATTTTGAAGAATCGATGAATTTATGGTGGACTTATAGTAATTTAGGTTACTTATGGGAATGATTAACCTATCTTGGGTAAAATATGTTTAGGTTAGATAATTTTTTTATAAGATATTAGGAGTGGTTGATGTTGTTTGGAGATGAACAATGAAGTTTATTTTGGAATACTATGTTATCAAATCCTTCTTGTATTTGGGTTTCAATCATAGTTTGGTTTATTTTGAGGAATTTTAAGGACCGTTATTTATGGAATGGTCTATGATGAGCTTTGGGTATTACCATGTAACATTGAAGATTTAAAAGTAGTTTCCATTCCTTTGGGATTATTTATTTTTGAAGAGTTGTTTTACCTTACCCTTTCTGTTTTTGGGATAATGTTTAAAGATAGAAGAAATAGATAGTTAATCTTTTGTGGATTATGTGATTCTGTAGAAGATGATTCTTGTGCTTTTGATGAGACCAAGTGTTTTTGAATTCTCATCGTTTGGGAGAAAATATTAGTTTTGGTAGAAACTTATTAAAGGGTGAAACTCTACATGAAGGTAGATATGTTTCCTTATGTTTTTGTTCTATGTTGTAAATATATTCCTCAAAATTATGAAAAGGAACGTAAAACAAAAATGCTGTTGGTTTACATTTCCTACTAGGTATTCAAATATCGTTTACACACATCATATGTTTGGGATTTTCTTATGGTTAACCTTCTCCTAATCATGTTTTCTATCACTCTCCTTTAGATCGTGACCCTTTGTTTTCTCCTCCATGTCCATGTTTCCTACATGGAATCCTAGTTTGAGTAAACTCGGTTGGCCTTTGTACTTCCTTTTCTTTCATTTAAAGTAATAGTGTTGCTGACTCCTTTTCCTATGTGGGACTTTCAATGAAATTTCAAAACCCAATTTTAAAAATTTTGAGGACGCAATTTCTTAAGGGGGGAAGATTGTAACGACCCGAAATTTTAAATAAATCTTGTTTCCTAATTTCATGTGTTATTTTATTTTTTTTCTACTCAACAAAAATGTTTTATTTGATAACATGAGTATAATTAAAATGAGACAGTTGGGTTTAGACGGTTATATGAACATTGGTCAATATGACCGCTGGAAACTAAACGTTTTGATTATTGTCTATAAATACAAGTAATCATGGTAAATTATTATAGAAAGAAGATTCGATGGCCTCACCCAGTAGTCTTGGACCGATTGAATCCCATCTAACAGAACTTAGGAAGGAGGTAGCACCACTGGGCTTTACTCTGTACCAAACCCAAGCCGAACTTCATCGTGTGAAGCTAGAACAGAATCGCCTTTGCGAGAAGTTCAAACTAATAGAAATTACTACTCGTGCGATGTTGGCCGAGCCTCCCTCAGATTCCCTCACCTTAGCACACCTTACACTTAGGTCCTATGCTGGCCTGATAAGGGGATATGTAAGGGGACCCTAACTGCCTTGTGTAATCCTTTGTTTTAAAAATGAATTGGGATTTCTTCTTATGATGATGTTTATGAATTTTCAAATGTCTGTATGCATATTTTTTGTGAATTTTAGAGAAAGGATATTTAAAAAAAATGTTTATGTAAACCTTAACTAATTAAAAATGTGTAATTATTTTCAAAAAATGGTCTTCTATAATTATGTTCAGTAAGAACTTTAGAGTCTAATAAGATCAACGTAATTTTTATGAATAGTAAATTATGAATAGTGATTTTATGATTAGGATTAGTAATATGACCAAATGGATTAGTAATCTCACTTAAATAAAGTATTAAAATAATCTAGGCACCTTGATTAAGTAATGTGATTTAATAAAATGGTTAAATAACGGTTTCATAAATTATTATTCAATTATTAGTTTTTTCGGGTGAATAGTGTTATTTAATTAAAAATAAAAATAAAAATATTTAGAAATATTTTTTATAAAATGGATTTCAATTTTGAACTCAGAGCATCGATATTATGTTAAGGTAATTTTTGGGGGTTTTTTCTAGAAAAAATGAATTTTTGGTGAATAGTGTATTTATTTAAAAATAAAATTAAAAATATTTAGAAAATTATTTTTATAAAATGTAGTTCATTTTTTAAATCATAGCATTGATATTTGGTTAGTGTGAAATTTTGGGATTTTTCTGAGAAAGTTGAATTTTCAGTGAATAGTAAAAATACAGTTTCAGGGTTTCGGTATGTTTAATGACATCATAACTATGTCATGGTGATGTCATGAGATATTTTAAGGGATGGTCGACCAAAGGTGATGAATTATTATATGGGGGCCCTATGTGGACTAACTTATTGGGAAATATCATGTAAGAGCACATGGTTTTGAGAAAAGCACATGTGAGGTGTCCCTTGACCATTAATGCCTTGTCCCCTCACTTTCCCTATAAATACCAAGCCATCCTCTCATACATTTAGACTTCCCACTCTCCCCCAACGAAGTTCTGGTCTCATTACCTCCCAATTAGTCCTCCAAAGGTGCCCTCAAGCCCTCAATGTCCCAACCTTTGAGTTTTAAGAGTTACATTTTAAGGTAAGGGATCCGATCTCTCTCTTTCTTTTCAAGAAATCTCTTTTATGTAATTTCTTTTATGCTACATGTTCTTATTTTAAAGGGTGTTCTTTTATACCCCTCTTACATAACTTTTCATGTTCACATAATTAGAGATCCCCTCTAACTCTCATTATTTCGTTTTATGAAGTTTTAAGTGGCGTCGTTAGGCTGCCGAAATTTTTGTAACGGATTCTTTCTCCCTTCTCATTTTTCAAGATCTATTATCATGTAAGGTATTTAAAGTTACTTTTAATTATGTTGGGGTATGATCTCTAAATTTATCATAATGATCTTTTATGATCATATGACGAGAGACCCCATTTGATCTCTTCAATTAAGTATTTTGAAGTTTAAGTGGCGCCGTTAGGCTGCCGAATTTTTAAGTGGTCCTTTCGCCTTTCTCCTTTTTCGAAGTTCTAATTCCATGTCAAGTCTTGAAAGATACTTTTTATTATGTTGGGGTATGATCTCTATATCTATCATACTGATCTTTTATGTTCATATGATGAGAGACCCTATTTGATCTCTTCATTTCATTTTTGTTGAAGTTTAAGTGGCGCCGTTAGGCTGCCGAATTTTTAAGGGATTCTTTAACCCTTCTCGTTTTCAAGTTCTACTTTCATTCAAGTATTCCAAGTTCCTTTTTATTATGTTGGAGTATGATCTCTATATCTATCATACTGACCTTTTATGATCATATGATGACAGACCGTATTTGATCTCTTCAATTAATTTTTTGAAGTTTAAGTGACGTCGTTAGGCTGCCGAATTTTCATAAGAGAAATATTATTTTTGTCTTCCTTTCCTGTTCTTCATTTCATATGGTATATTTTCAAATTTCATTACCATGTTCTTAAATCCCTTATATTCTGTCCCCCTACTGTTTTATAGGTCATTTATGAATGTTTGACCCATGTCCCCTCTCTTTTCAATGTTTTCTAAAAACCTTGTAACATAGCCGTTATGCTGCAGAATTTTCGTCTCAAAATGTCTCTCTCTTTTTCTAAAGATATTTTATTTTATTAAGTGAATACTCAAAGATCTACCTTCTATATAGGTATTCACATATATACCAAAATTTTCTATTTTAAATTCTGGGATTTACATAAATGAAACCCTCTTTCCCTTTTCGTGGGTTTAAAGTTACATAAAGATCATGTTTTTAAAGTAGTTTTTAAAACGTTATTATTATGAAATGAAACCCATTTCTTTTATTCTATATGGGTTGTTTATGAAATGATTTATGATGATATATGTGGCTCACATGATAATAAAGGCATGTCAAGGGTGCGCCCAGATAGAGCTCCAATGCATTGGGTAAAGACTTAATCTCTAGAGATGGCCATTTTTAACGACGCCTTGGTGAATAACCTTGGTAATTTTTAACGACGCCTTGGGGAATAACCTTGGTAATTTTTAACGACACCTTGGGGATGAACCTTCGTGAAACGAAATTATTGTCAATATTAAATGTTATAGCCACATCTTCAAGTTATGAAAAATTTAATTTTTATTATGATATGCTTCATGGTTTCATTTTCATGCCTTAAAGTTCTTTTCATGTCCTTATTGATGTATCTCAAGTTCACATGAAAAATGTTTCTCTTTTTTCCCTTACTGGGCCTTCTACTCACCCTTTCTTTTGATGTATGTCCCCAGGATATGAGATGCAGTAATGAACCTAGGATTAACATGAGGAGAATCCTTTCAAGTGTTTAAGAAGAATGTTTTATGTTTTCATGTTTTAAGTTCCTGGTTTCCAAGACACTAAACCTTAAATATCCTCAGTTCCGTGTAATGAAATGAAAGTTATGTTATAAAAAGACGGGATGCTATAGTTTGGGGCATGAGAGCAGTCAATTCTGGGTTTTTTCCGAGGGTATTGCAATGGTGCAATCCGCCAGCTTTAATTCAGCATGTCGGTGCGGGCCCCACATGGGTCGTTTTGGGAGTTGACCGTGAATTCCAACTTCTTCACCAGATGTCTATTTTGGACAAGTGTTTAGTCAACCTTGTGTATGTTTTGGAGAGGATCGCAACGGTGCAATCCGTTCGTTGTGCTTCGGGACCGGGATGCGGGTCCCATGAAGCACCGCTCATGTGCGGTACGACGAAAGGCATATTTTTCTTCAGATATCTATTCCATGCAAGTAGGCAGTCAATTTGACATGTTTTCCCGAGGGGATCGCAATGGTGCGATACGCCCGACTGTTTTCGGGGTCGAGGCTCGAGACCACATGACGTCTTTTGGGTGTAAGGAGTGTGGAACGACCTTTTCGTTGGATATCTGTTTGAGGCGAGTAATTAGATTCTCTTGCGTGTTTTTCTCCGTGGATTACAATGGTGTAATTAGTTCGCATGACGGGAGCCACTTACATGATCTTATTAAATGGGGATGCATGAAAGGTGCTATGGTGGCGGCTCTTCTTCCTGTGCTTGGAAGCGAACCCTTGGTGCGTGATCGCGTTCACTCCCGTCTAAGTGACTTTGATGCCTAAAGATATGTGGTTGGTCATGCTAGGGTCGTGGAGGAAGTAGGTTGGAAAATTTATGTTTACACCTTTTTTCGTTTACTTTGGGTGCCATGCGTTTGATAGCCCTTGGGCTGGCAATGTGGTATACTCTGGGAGTATACAGGAATTTTTGGGGGTACATTTTGTTGTTGTACCCTGGAACATTTGTGTTCATGGTCTAGATATGAGATAGGGCCACTCGTTGTGTGGGCCTCTTGTGTGTTCCATGTTCTTCTTTATGTACCTTTGACCTATCATGACGTAGAGGGTCCTCATGTTCTCAATGGTTTCGACTAGAAGGGTTAAGTGGGTCCCATGTTTCTGTTCTCGATGCTTTGGCTGGAAGAATTGTTTGGGTTCCACTGTTTCTTTAGCTATGTGGGGTTTCAGCATCATGTCCCTTTCACTGGGCTGCGACATCATTTGTGACTACGTGTGTTCGTACAGTGTGGGTGCTTTCCCACTTTCTGGAGTGAGTTGTCTTGGTCCGCTTTGATAGTGACTCAGCGGATTGGAGCATGATAACCCTGAGAGGCCCAGGGAGATCCTCACATCCCTTTGTGTACCCTATTATAGTTATTTAGGTATAGGTGTGACCAACACATTATGCAGGCCCTGATCCTTTACCTAGGAGGTTGTTTCATGTAGGTTACAGAGCCCCCAGTGAGCCCTAGGTGCAGACTCCCTATCTATGTATTGAGATCATATATTCTATCCACGATCTATCGTGACGTGTTTCCTACTATGTGTTCTGGTTACCAGTGAGGTACCATCCAGTAGTGATGGCCAGTGAGGTACCATCCAGTAGGGATGTCCAGTGGTGTACCTTCCAGCGGGGATGGCTAGTGGGGTACCGTCCAGCAGGGATGGCCAGAGAAGATACGGGTCTCCCTCCAGCGGATTACCCTTTCACGGGGATGGGCAGTGGGAGCCTGTTTACTTTGAGAAGACCTCTCAACTGTGTGATAGTGACGAGGTGTGGCTTGATTTTCCCCCATAACTCTCAAGTAAGAGGGGCACTTTTCCCTCAAGACGCGTCCTTGTGACGTGACCTAAAACCGTGTGGGTGAGTCAGTGTCGCCCAAAGCGGATAGTGTCGAGGTTCAGTGATTTGAGCCCCATGACTTGCAGTTCGAGGTAGACGTGCGGGATACTGGGCATCGATGGTGTTTACTTATAGGATTATTGGCGACTCACTTTCTTGGGCTATTCTATGATATGGAGATCGCCTTACGACCTTTTTCGTGTTTCTAGATTGAGCATATGGATATTTATATACCTTGTTATAGTACCCACTTCTTGGGTTTTGGTTACTCTCCTTCCAGGAGAGGCGAAGATGAACAAGGTATGCCATGTGCTTTCCGTGTCTAGCTTCTCATGTTTCGACAAGTCTACTCTCCTGCTATAGGTAGCGAAGACTCGACGAGAAGTTCATCTTCTCCCCATTCCAAGCACCTTGTGTGAGGACGGGTATAATTCCTTCTTCTTGTTGGGTTGAGCTATACTCTTTACTGTAATCTCGGTTGTACTCCTTTACTTTTCCCTATTGATCTACTGCTCACCTCTTCATTACCTCCTTTGATTATCCCTTGAGCCTTCGGGGCATCCTACTGAGTATTTTTATACTCACCCCTGCTTGGGATTTTCCCGCAATTGGTGTGCCCTTGCAGATGACAGACAGGTTGGTCGTAACATCAGAGGAGCTTAGGAGTTTGGGAGCTTGGACCCCGTGCGGTGGTCGTAGTCATGTTACAGGTGAGAGACTCTCCCAGTTTTGGTACTTTTTTTACCTGTTGCTGGGTTGTGACACTTTTCTGGTTGGGCGCATGTTTTTCTATTTTTCTTTTCATTTTACCTTCAGCACTTTCTTTATACTGTTTAGAGGTCGATGCACTTTTGTGGTAGTTTATAGCAGTTAGTACTTTACTTTTCCTTTTACTATTCACTTCTGCATTGAGTGGGATGCATGTGTGTGCACAAGTACTCAGGAAAAGGCTTCCCCGAGTTGTTTAGCCTTCGGTGCTTGCCTCCAGCCGCTGGGCAATAGAGGCGGGCTTGGGGTAGTTGCAGACGGAGCCTAGGTAGGGTCGGGTCGTGATAGAGGCTCTCGTCCTTTCCCCTCCTTACCTCCATCCTTGTATCTCCCATCTCTCCCCCTTCAGTTCCACCTAGGGTTTCCTCCGGAAACCCCTTTTCCTCTAGGAAGGAGTCTTGATTGAGCATCGTGTTTCTGATCTTTTTCATTTCTTTCCCTTTTTTACCTCCTCCTTCCTCATTCATGCTCCCATCTGGGTGCCCCCACAATGGTTCTGGAATTATTCTATTTTTCTCATTCTTATTGCGTATGCTAAGGAGATGGCGCTCTGGTTCCCTTTTTATCGACATCAACTTTTTTAAAGAGGCATCTAAGGCCCGACAAAGTTTGTTTGCTGGTGAACCCCTCAGCCACTCAATCTGCAGTGACCTCAAGTTATTATACGCCTCTCCTAGTCGGATCTAGAATAGTGGTAGCAAGGAGGTTTTGGGATCTGTGGTTCAGTGGATGATGGATTTCAAGGTGCTTCCAGGGTTGTGTTGCTTTCATTTTGTTGGCCCTATTTTTTAGCTATGCCTATGTTTTCTTCGTACGGAGGCATTGTCCGACATATTCACTGCTCTTTCTTCCCATTCATCTACTCCTATCCAAGGTGGATCTAGGGTAGGGGTAACATTAATGTTTTGAGATATTCGGTGGATGTTGTTTTAGGTAGAACGACTTCAACGCCAGCATTGTTCTGTTTTGACCTCATCAACATCAATGGATGTTATTGGTTCACTGGATTCTTTTGATTCTTCTCCATTTTTACTTCATGAAAGTTCTATGGTTTCTTCTACATGTTTTTGTATGGTTTATTTCTCATTCTGTGAGATGTCTTTTTGATATTTGGGTTGGGTGATGTTTGTTTCAGACTGTGGTGGAGGCCATCAGCAGTCTACAATGGCGACGAACTGATTTTGTTGGCATTTTATTAGTTTGGATCCTTTGTAATGGTTGTATGGTTTACGGTTGACGAAGTCGGAAAAAGAATTTTTCAGTAATTATGTTTGAAGATATAGTGGTGAGGGCCTTGGTTTCTTACCGGAAATGTCTAAAGAATGTGCTGTTGGTGATGACGAGGTGGTTCGCTGTCAGGGGCATGACTCAAGGAGGCTTGCTGATGAAGGATATCTTTGTCCAGGTGTCCCAGCAAGCATTGATTATGAATTATGAATTTTGAATCATTTTGGTTGTCATCTATGGTTTTTTGAATTTGATGTTTTGAAAATTTCGTGTATGGACTTGTTCCTTCTCATCCATAAAGAAGTGTTGGAAAATCCAATAAAAAGATAATTTTCAGGCGGACCATGTTCAAGTAACATAGTTCTCCCCATTTTCACAAGACTTCTATTCTCTCTTTTGGAAACACCATTTTGTTGAGGGTTGGATAGTGAACTAAACTCATGTCAAATTCTATGTTTCTCAAGATAGTTTTAAAATTATTCATTCTTATACTAACGACCATTATCAGTTCTTAACTTCTTAACTGCATAATCACATTCATTCTCTTATTTCCTCCTGAAACTCTTAAACATTTTCAGAGCATATGATTTATTTTTCATGTACATAACACATGTAATGAGAGTAAATTCATTAATGAAAGTGATGAAATACTTATCTCCATTTGTTTATTACATGATCATTGGCCCACAAATATATCCTAATGAATAAGTTCAAATGGTCATTTTGAATGAATGTCAACTCTCTTGTGCATAGAGTTTGTAATCTTTCCGTTCTCACAAGTAGTGATACACTAATCTCTTTTTCATGATAAATCATGAATATATTGAACACTATCAAATGTTGATAATTTTTACATGTATCTCTAACTCATGTTCCGTATACATTTATTCAATACCCGATTTTCATCCACCATACCCATGTAACAAGAATTTTGAACTTCTCCAACTCGAAACAAGTTCTCTTTTGTACGTTGGCCCCTTATAAACACCTTTCCATTTTACTAACTTTTAACAACAAACCCATATTTCTTGAAGATAACATTGTTACCATCATCATAGAGTTGTGAAACACTTAGCAGATTATGCTTTAGACCATTAAAATATAATGTTTTTCTATATTTTATCTTTTCATTCCCAATAATGGATTATCCAACTCCTTTAATCCTCAAAGATTCATCGTTAAAAATTGTCACAGTTCCTTTATTGAATTCTTTCACATTCTGGAGCATATTTAGGTATCCTTTAATATGATATGAACACCCCTTTTCAATAATCCATAGAAATTCTCCTTTTGTATCTTCCAAAGCGGTTTTGACAATATGAAGATTATTGTTCTTCCTTTTCTTCCACTTTTTGTTGTGCATCATACAATTTCCTAGCCAAGTCAATGTGTTAAGTCCATATAACAAATAACTCTTTATTTTCTGACCAAGAAGATATATCCCTTTTAGAATTTAAAAACTCTAGATTTGGATAATTATTAATAAATTTTTGTTGATCTGATAACACGATATGGAAACCCTTAGTAAGGTGTCTAGGTTGATCACATCTTTCACAAATATTTTCAGGTGGTTAGAACATATTCTCTGATTTCATAACAACCTTATCAGAAATCTTCTGATCTTTCTTTATATATTTTTTCTTTTTAAAGGATTTACTACCCCTCAATCCTTGTCTTTCAAAACTTTTGGAATATTTGTAATGTTGTTTTTTGAACCAACACACAATTTCCATGTGTCCAAATCCACCATGATGATGCCATGATGCTCCTTCATCTTTTGCGCCACCAAAATTCTCCACTCACAATTCTCTTCATTACTGCAATGCTTTCTTGGAAACTATTGTAACATTTCTATCTTTCCTCACCCAATTATACAAAGTGTAGTTATTTCTTTTCATCTCGAACATCCTTGACAAAAAAAGACAACACGTCGAGCATCTAAAAACATCATCAACCAACTTGGTCCCAACAATATCCCCTTTTTGATTTTGTTTTCAACCCAAATTCATAAATCATTGAACATTAAAACCTCATGAAATGGGTCTCTTATTAAAAATTATAAGCTTATGTGGGCTAACTCCTCAAAAGAAACAATAATTATAGACAGCAATACCATTCTATCCAAATGTAGTGACTAGAAAACCACATCGCATTAGCTATCCTCTACAGCCTTCTTCACCTCCTCAATATTCCTAAAATAACAAAAAAAAATTCTTCCTACAACCACTCTTGAACCATTCTACAACTATTCCAATAAATAGTTAGAATGCTTCACACATTACATGCTGAATTCATAGCTTACCAACAACTTCCCCTTTATGAATTCCCCCATAAGAATAGATTTATGATAATTCTCCCCCCTCAAAACACTATCCAAAGGATATATGAGAGAGGGGACATAAAAATGCACCTCAAACTTGATGAGAAGGAGGTTGGAAACCCATGTTCAACCTGAATTTAGTAAATGGTTCCTTCGGTAATGGTTTTGTGAATATGTCAGTAACTTTTTATTATTTAGGAACATACTCTTGCATCAATTTATTATTCTCCACCAATTCATTGATGAAGTGATACTTTATATCAATATGTTTTTAATGAGAATATAGTACCAGATTCCTTGTAAGATTTATTTCACTCTTATTATCATATCCTAAGAGCAAGGGTAGCTTTACTTCAACAGGAAGATCTTCTATCTGGCATAGGATCGAGTCCTTCCAGGCTCGGACACTATTCATTTTATGAAAAGGGTTATTCAATGGAATGTATTAGCTAGGGAATGCATATCTCCATGGGTTGGTGGACCCACCAGACTGATAAAGAATAGGACTTAATTGGCAACCATGTTTTGTACATGAGCCTCAACCCATTTGGTGATGACTCCTTAAGAACATCCACGGGACCCCTGTTCAAAACCAGGAGAATGCATAATTTTTTGGGTAATGTAGCATTACTATACCAGGTAATGTAGTAGGTATTGTTTGGTACTTTAGAAGATAGAACTATTCAACTTGGGCCACTAGTTTGGGCTGGGAGTCCGTAAGGCCTTCAGAGAACCCAGGCCTTTGGGTTAGTAAGGCTTTAGGGCCACCATTAAGGCATTCAATCCACCTCAAGGACTTCGGGCCACCTGATCAGTGTAGTTTCTTCAGACAGACTATACAGAAAAGGATCAGCCTTAGAGGAGGATTCATATCAAGTGCACTCACTAGAGTAGAACCAAATGGATGTTTCAGAATGAGAGTGTATGATTATGCTATCAGGAAAAGCCTATGCTTTCATGGGAATCCTATCTAGACGAAAATGCAATGGTGGAGAGCTACTATCAATATAAAGATGCTGGGGAGGGGTAGTTCCTTGTAAATAGTCTGTTTGAATTCCCTATGAACATTGAGTCATGTAATCTCCTAAGCCTACGATCCATGTAATCTTCAAGCGTACATGCCTTTTAAGGGTTCCCCCTCATCCATATAACGGGGGTTAGAAAAACTCAATAAAAATGAAGGCCTTCAGGCAATTCAGGCACATGAGTTGGGTAACAACATGAGTAGAAAAAACATTCTAGGCTTGAGCTATGCTAAGAGTTATTGAATTATGTCTCTTGGTATGCTAACTAAAACAACGTTTCCCTAGAAAAAACTCTATGGGATTTGAAACTTCAATCATCAACATTTCAATCCCAATAAGAAACTCAATACTGTAATATATCAATATTTTCTGAGCGATCATACCTGATACCATAATTTAATTTCCATTTGATATATCTAATAATTCATTTTCTAGCAATAAAATGTGATTTTTTAAGAGCACTCTAAAATCGTACACACAAGGTAGCAGCATAGACGATATCGGGTCTCGAGGTCGAAATGTATAATAGACATCAAACCAGCTTTCGAAACTCTTTCTAATAAACTTATTTTCATTTTATATTATTATAAAACTTGGTTCCCACTAAGATAAGTGTGGAGATTTGTTTCAAATTTTCTATTCCAATCTTATTCAGAAGCTCCTTTGCATACTTTTCTTGGGAAATAAATATGTGGTTCATCTTCTGTAGAATCAGAAACCTGGGAATGTACTTCATTTATCCTTTCATGTAAATTTCAAACAACTTCTTCATATCCTCATCAAATATTTCACAAGATCCTTCATCATTTCAATAAATGATAATTTCATCAACATAGACAATTACTATCAACAAGAACTCCTGACATTCCTTGAGGTAAAAATTGATGTCAAATCTACCTGTCATTAAATTCATCTTCCTCAAGAATGTATCTAATTTAGAATACCATTCCCTCAGAGCCTATTTTATCCTAGAAAATTCCTTCTTCAACTTGCACACATTACTTTCATACATCCCAATAAAAAATCCACTCGGTTGATCAATGTCAACTACCTATTCAAGATCAAAATTTAGGAATGTGGATTTTACATCCCTTTGAATGATTTTGTAACATCATTGTGTAGAAATAACAAGAAAGATTGTGATTTTTTCTAACCCTATCACTAAAGAAATGGTTTCATCAAAATCAATTCCATCAATTTGAGAATACCCTTTTCAAACCAATACTAATTTGTTTTTTATCAGTTCACCTTATTCATTCATATTGTTCCAGAAAACCCACTTTGTACCAATAATGTTATTGTTGTCCTGATTGGGTACACATTACCAAGTATCATTCTTATATATCTGATTACGCTATTCATTCAAATCCTAAACCCATTCTAGATGCTAAAATTCTTCATATACATCATTCGGTTCATCATTCAAATAATGAGAAGTGTGCGTAATAGCATTCATTGTCTTCTTGTTTGAACCCTCTGATGCTGATCTCCAATATTGTTTTAAGCCTCCACTAGTTTCCTCATCCAAGGATGATCTGGTCAAATTTCATCCACATCACTTGATATTGTTGAGTCTGATTTCTCTTCATGAGTAGTATTAAAATAGTCAACAACATTATTAGAATTGTTAACAAATTCCTCACTATCCTGCTCAACTTCCAAATTAGAATTTGACTATTTTTCTTTCTCAACAATTTCAACAAATTTCACACCATCAGATTCCATAAATCTTCTTATTTCATTATTGAGAAATCTATATCATCTTCCTTCTAAAATATAACTATGGAAAATTCAATCATATTCTCACTGATCAATCATTCCATGGATTCGACCATTCTTCATTATGAAGCATAGAATCCCAAAAACTCTTAAATTTTTATGTCTTGGAGTTTTTTCTTAGAGAATTTCGTATGGATTCATATATGAATTTGGACTTTAGAAACATCGGTTCTTTATATACACATTAGTACACATGGTTTTCCTCTAAAAGTAATGAGAAAGGCCATGTTCAAGTAAGATAGTTCTCCCCATTTCCACAAGACTTATATTCATTATTTCAACAAACACATTTGGTTGAGGGGTGTATAGTGAACTGAAATCATGCTAAATTCTATGTTTCTCAAGATAGTTTTAAAATTATTCATTCGTATACTCACCACCATTTTTAATTCTCAACTTCTTCACTGTATACTCAAATTCCTTTTATACATTCCTTATAAAACACTTAAACATTTTTAGAGAAACTGATTTATGTTTCATGTAGATAACACAAGTAATAAGAGTAAATTCATCAATGAAAGTGATGAAACATTTATCTCCATTTGTTGAATTTTTTCTTACTAGACCATATATTTTAGAATGAATAAGTTCCAAGGGTCATTTTTAACTAATGTCAACTCTGTTATACATAGAGTTTGTAATCATTCCATTCCCACAAATAGTGCAACACCAATATCTTTTTCTTGATAAATTTGGTACATCTCGAACACTACCTCATGTTGATAATTTTCACATGTTTCTCTAACACATGTGTCCTATAATTTTATTCCATAAAAAATTTTCATCCTCCATACCCATGTAACAAGAGTTTTGTACTTATCCAAATTGAAAAAAGTTCCCTTTTTTATCTTGGCATCTCATAATCACCTTTACATTTTATTCACATTTCACAAAAAACCCATATTTCTTAAAGATAAATTTGTTACCCTCACCACAATGTTGTGAAACACTCATCAGATTGTGTTTCATCCTATCAACATATAATATTTTTCTAGATTTTATCTTTTCTTTCTCAATGATGGCTGATCCAACTCTTTTAATCCTCAAAGATTCATCATTACCAAATGTCACTATTCCTTATTTGAAGTCATTCACATTATTAAGTAGCTTTATGTATCCTTTTATATGAGAGGAACACCAAATGTCATGAATCCAGAACAATTTAACTTTTGTAGATTTCAAAGAGGTTTCGATAATAAGATCATTTTTTTCATACTTTTCTTCCACTTCTTGTCGTGATTCTTCAATTTTCCTATCCAAGTCAATGTGTTATGGCCATATAACCATGCATGCTTTATTTTTGGACTTAGAAGATATCTCCATTTTATCTTTTAAAAACTCTAGCTTCTAAGTATTATTAAGAAACATTTTTTAATATGGTAACACAATAAGGGAGCCCTTAGAAAGGTGTTCAGGTTGATCACATCTTTCACAAATAGTTTCCATTTGTTGGATCCTATTCTCAAATTTCACACAATCCTTGTCAACCATCTTCTAGGATTTCTATAGATATTTTTTCTTTTGAATGGATTGATTCCCCATCAATCCTTGTCTTTAAAAACTTGTGGAATAGTTTTAATATTGTTTGTTGAATGAACACATATTTTACATGTGTCTTATTCCTCAACAATACCAGCGGTAACCATAGAATGAATATTTTCCTCTGAAACTTCTATTCTGACCAGAGTTGTGAACATGCTTCTAAAAAATATTCTTACTAGAATTCTACTGATCATTGGCCTTCATATTCTCAATTTTAACTTTCTTCTTTAGCTCAAATTACAGTTCAATATTACTAGAACCATAAGTGGTTGAAATATTTCTGGAATCATGTTTTTTAGATGCTTATGATTTTTAAGTATTTCTAACTTTGACCACATACATAACCTTTCCAACATTGATCTTATCAGAACAAGTTCTATATCTCTTTTCAATCATTGATGGTAGATATTTTTTATACTTATTTGATTCATTCTTAAATGATATTTCACCAAATTCTGTAATAGTGTTTCTGAACCTTTTTTTCTTTCCTGATCTTTATAATGTTTATGTTGGACAAGTTCCAACTCATCTTCTTTTGCCTTCAACTTTACTTCTAGATGATCATTATGATTCGTTTCTCTCTCAATAGTTTTTTTTTCAGATCATCAATATCCTGTTCAAAATTTTCATTCTTATTAGGAAAATATTCATGGTCATTTGATGAAGAGTTTTCATTTGTCAATTTCATGTTTTCCTTCTAAATCCTTCTGATCTTTCTCAAAAATTCCTTCATATATTCTTTATGATATTTTTCATGTTGAGTTTCCTCAACTTCAGTACTTCTGCTCTCATAGTCTTCATTATTAACTATTTAAAAAAAAGGTACTCTCTAGATTTCTCAGCAACTGATTTTTGAGAGTCAGTATCACTATAATTATTTTCTTCATTTTTTGACAAAAAAAATCTTCATTCTGATTTGAAGGACATTTTATCCTTACATCTACCAGAATATTTATCTTTTCCATCCTGTTTCTTCAATGACTTTCATGGTCTTCTATTTTCTTCATCACTGTCTTCATCTTTCCATTTTTGAGGAAAATTAGCCACAAGGTATCCAACACCTCCCCATTAAAAACCTTTCAAAGGGATTTTTGCTTTATATTTCCATGATCCTCTTTTCAAAATTTTTTAGATAAAGATAAAATTTCATCAAAATTTTGACACTCCATTTTTTCATAGTCAGATTCACCAGCTTCATCTTCAATAAGAATTTACTTCTACTTCTCGTACTTTTTATCGTAGAAATACATTTCTATATCATATTTGTCTTTTCACATCATATTATTCTCCCTTATCATTTCATATGTGATGATATTGCTATAAAAATCATCCATATATATTTATTTTGTGTCTCCTTCTTCTAATGACGAAACATTATCACCAACTTTTTCAGGAAGAATTATGACAATATTTTCCACAACTGTATAATATTACAACTTTTCACCAAGACATCTGATTATACTAACAATGTAATTTATCCTGGTAAATAAGTCCCCAACTGATTCATGCTCACCCATCTTTAAGTCCTCATAAGTCGGCCTCTAGATTTGATACATTTTTCTTCTTTACTTTTGTATTTTATTCATAGATGTTTTTTCATTTTTTCCATATTACTTTGGATGTAGAGACACCTTTCAATATTAATAATTCACTCTCAGAAAGAAATGAGAGTAATGTATTTATATCTCTTCTATAATTTTCATGATTCTTATTATCGGTGGGAGTAAGAGAAACCATGTCATCAATACCAGAAAATCCATCTGTTGTGGTTTCCAGAACATCACATCCAAGATACATAACATAAGGCATAATTCAGTCTTTCTATATATGAAAATTATTCCCATAAAATATTAGAATCCCATTATTATTCACACAATTCAAATTATCCATCAAAATGTTTATCCAAGACATCAGCACAGAAAAAATGAAGAGAACATGTCGCTTTGATACCAATTGAAGTTACTCAGTCAGGATCCATGTATCACTAAGAGGGGGAGGGGTTGAATTAGAGATATCTTTTTTTATGTTTCATTTATTTTTGAAAA
This sequence comes from Viscum album, assembly GCA_963277665.1. Lineage (NCBI taxonomy): Eukaryota > Viridiplantae > Streptophyta > Magnoliopsida > Santalales > Viscaceae > Viscum > Viscum album. Next base: position 11,834 of record CAUJRU010001342.1, on the reverse strand, counting down.
AACATTATCCTATTTTTAAAGTGTTATTTTCCTACTAAACACACACAACCATAGGAACACCATATTTATAAGTGTCACAACTCAATAAGAGTGTCTACATCGTTGGTGTGGTACGAAAATAATACATTACCACCCAATACACTAAAATACAATACTTTTATGTGGAATAAAATGATTAGGATATACTCTTACACTCTTTTAGCAATTGGGAGATAATCCCCAAGTGTTTGTGCACTCTCTTAGCACAAATAGGGTAATGCAATATCTCTGGGCTTCTTGAACTATCTTAACAAACATGCTCTTTGAAAACAACTATTCTCTTTCATATGAAAAATCTTATAGGAATTACCTAGTATATTTAATAATACTTAGTTATATACCCCAATCATATCTTGATCCACTTGAAAGAACTTGTCACTTGATTTGGGTACTCAAATCTTCAACTCTTAGAGATCCTTCGCGGAGCCCGTTCATGAAGCTCCTAGCTTTGTAGAGCACTCCAGTTCACAAATCTCTCTAGTTCTCAAAGATCACTAGATCACTATTCTCACTATTTTGTAGAACACAGATGGGTTTTTTTATGTTCAATTCATTCCCAAAGCTCAATGGCTCACCATGAAACTCCATTCCCTCGCGAAGCTTACGGCCTTCGTAGAGCTCACTTTTCTCCGTGAAACATTTTTTTAATTTGAGAGCTCTAAAATTATCTTTAAGTCTCTCTACTTTTCTCAAGGGGGTAGGGGACTATTTATAGGAATTTACCACTGACTCTAGAACCTTCCAACCACATTTGTGCCACATCAGCACCAAATCATAGAGCTCCAACATTTCCCCTGAAATTCACTCTGTTTCGTGAAGCATGATTGATATTTTCGAGATTTGAAAATCTCATCATAATCATGAATATTTCCATGAAATCCTTTGCAACGCTTCAATTATCCTTCTTTCTTTGTACCACTACAATATTCCACTCATAATTCTATTCATCGCCGTAATGATTCCGCAGAAATCTCTTCACCTCTTCCATTTGTGGAGCTCATTGTAATCGCGAAGCACACCGTAAATATTTTTCTTGTCTTTGCTAAATATAATTCATGAATCTTATATTCACAAAATTCAGGCCTTGGCCATGTTTTGTTGTGATCTCCAAGGAAATCCTCTTTTCATAATGCTAGTCCAACTGCAAATTTTGGACACCAAATATATGAAAACACTGGGAAACTACGCCTCCTTAGACCCTTGCTTCTGCAAGACCATTCATACTGATTGACTGCATCATTTCTCCCCTTTACATCATAAATCTTGAATCACATGTTCTCCAACCAACTTATGATCATTGTGAAATATAGATCATAAAAGAATCGTCTGATTTAGAGTGGAAAGTATGATAACTTTCATATACTTCTTCACCCACTTATAAAAATTTAATTGATTGTCTTTCTTCCCAAACATCTTTGAAAACAAAAGACAATACATCATGAATCCAAGAACTTCATCAGCCAACTTGGTTCCAACAAAACCAATCCATTTTTTACATGTAATCAATGTCATAAAAAAAATAACATTCCCTACCCAGAAGAAAACTACAGACAGACATGCTATAGGCACCAAGGAATAGAATATTAACACCTAAGATGATTATATACATAGAAATGATAATAAACATAAAAAAATGGCATGGAATTTAAGGAACTCAACCATATTTGTGACACCCGCCTTTTTATTTAATTTGTTTTCTTTTTTTATTTTATTTTTTTCTTAGATATGAGGTCTGGGAAGAGCCCCGGATTAAAATTTATGTCATCTAGAGACTTTAATGGGTTTCAAGCCCGTGCACGGTCACCGTGTAGTTGGCGGACACCGCGCGGTGAGCCTAGGTGTCAGGCAATTTCCCTTTCTTTTTTTTAATTATTGTTATTTTTATAGTATTATTATTATTATTAATATATTTGTTATTATTATTATTATTATGATCGTTATTCTTTTTATTATTATTATTACAGAATTTTTATTATTATTATTTTTTATTATTACTATTATTATTATTATTATATATATATATATAACACTAAATCCCCCCCTCATGCGGCTCCTCCCCCCTTCCCATACCTTCAGCGCGCTGCCCCCGTTTACCCTCCCCTATGGCCTCGCTCCGCCCCTAGGTGCGCCCGCCCCCCGTGCCCAGCCTCCGTCCGGTGCTCCGCTCCCTGTCACCGCCGCTCCCCGCCTGCCTGTCATCCGACCTCCGCCCCGACGCCCAGCTCCCGTGCTGCCCCGGCCTCCACGTGACCCCCGGCCTCCACCGATCCCCTCCCGCTCTGGCAACCCCGCCTGCCCGCCGACCGCCTCCTCCGGTGACCCAGCCTCAGGCGTCCTGATCCCGCACCCCCGCACGACCCGCCTCCACTGTCGGGCGCTATTCTGGCGTCCCCTGCCCTGTTCCAGCGACCTCCCACCATCTTCCAGTGCACCCACCATCGGCCACTGGAGACCCTGCCGACACCCCTTCTTCGCTCCGACCCCGCCTGTCGGTGTCCCCCTGCATTTTCCGGCACTCCGGCCGGCTCCGCCACACCTTCAGCTAGCCACGTACTGACATTCCACAGTCTAGACCGCCTCCACCTTCTTGCATCGGGCTGCGGTGCACCCGGTAATTGATGCGCGACCTCCGACGGTCTCCCTGCCAGTGTGCGTCGCCCCTTTGACTGGCGCGCGACCCCGACGGTCGAGTGCTTCTGCACTGAGGTAGCTTATGTGGCGTTTTTCTATTTGAGTTTTTATTTATATCAATTTTTTGGTTGTCTCTGTTGTGTTTTGGTGTTGTTGCAGCGCGTTGGCAGAATAATTCCAAAACGTAGAGGTATTAGGCTTGCACGCGTGTATGCGCCTGCGCGAGGTGTGTTGTGTCATCAGGTTCCGTCTGTGAATTGATGTAGGTTCCCTATTCCCTGACCATTACTTAGAATTTCCATTACTGTTTGGTATTTGTTTAGTGTATTCTACCATTATATTTAATCCATATGCAATGTATACATATGTATATATATATGTATATATATGTTGTGAATAAATTGTTGTGATTCTTAAAAATTGGTTTCTTAGACTTTTGAATGTGAAATGAGTATTTCCAAAGACGTGTGGTATTTAGACCAGTTTTTTATAAAATTGTAATGAAATGTTTTTTTTTGGGTTTTCCAAAAAAAGGGGGTTTGGAGGATGGATTGTTTTTCTTAAAAATATTTCTTTATTTTATGTGAGGATTTAAGCATTATTTGAACATGAACTACCTTGGATGTACAACCATTCTTCTAATTAGTTTTTGAAACTTAAAGGTGTTGATCAACAATGTTATTTTTATTATTATTCTTTATAAAAATGTTAAAATTCCTTTTAAAGTGATGAGTCCGGTTTGTTACTTTGAAATTGGTTTTCTAAAATGGAAAACCCCACTTGGGACACCCCCTTACATTTAATAAATATGATATGTGTGTTAGTGTGTTATTTGTGAGATGTGTTATATGGTGAAAAAAGGGAATGTTCTTAAGGAGGGAGAATGGTGGTGAGAGATTGAGTGAGTTTTGGATAAAGAAAGTTTTATGTTCATTTTTGTTCTTTTGATAAAAATTCACCAACATTTGAAAAAGGGAACATTGAAAACCTTGGGTATCTAGGTTGGCAGACTAGACTAGCATGCTAGTGATATAGGTGTGGCTTCGGCCCAATTTCACTTAGCTAGATTGATGCAACAACAATAACTAATCATGTGATGATGATGGGGACCACTAGGTTATGTATGATCTCCTACTAGTGGCTCGTGCACAAGAACAGATATTTGGTATGGTTTCTCTTACACCGAGACGTGAGGTTATAGGGCCCCATATGTGCTAAATGAACCTTAGGGGTTTTGAACAGGGTGATTACAAATGTTTTGGTGTTTGTGGAGTGATTCTTCTCTTCAGGTGTTTAATGAATGTTTTCCCTCTTTTGTGAAAAACCATACTTTGAAATAAATTTCTTTCCTTTCAATTTGAATTGTCAACATATGTTTTAATTTTTCCCTGGAAATTTATTTGATGTGAAATGTTTTCCTTAAAATTGAAAGCCTGTTACTTGAATTTGAAAAAGTTTGAAACATTATTTTAATAATCCTTATTTTCAAACATGCATGACTAGTTTTCTTTTTAAAGATAAGGGCATAGGGTGTTGATTACTCTGGGATTTCCTACTGAGAATCATAGTGCTCATGCCTACATTACCATTTCGGTTGCAGGTCTCCCCTAGTTCAGGTTGTTCTGGATGGGTTGCTCAGTGTTGGAGTAATGTTGTTCTTCAGATGGGTGGTGAGTAGTGGGGTCTCTGGGAGGTACGTCTAGTTGTGTAGTTTTTCATTATGTTGTTAGTGTTTATATTTTTTTCAGTTTGTTTTCTTTTACTGATCCTGGTTTTTTTGGGCTGAAATCATTCTAAATGATTAAATCTTGATTCCCGACACTAGTTGCCATCCTGGGGGGATCAGGAATGCCCCTGAGGACTTTCCATGGACCAGCTCGGGTGATCAGGTCCAGGTCGAACCGGGCTGGTTCATGACAAAATGGTATAAGAGGAGGCCCTTGTTATTTGGGTTATCCAGTAGGTGGGGATTAGGACTGTTGGGACTCCAGAGGTATGTACGGGAAGGATGTCATGAACCCTTGCCCGTTCTGCACCTTGAGTCTCCAGGGGTAGTCCAGGAATTGAGTCTTTGTCTCATCCTGGTTTGTTTTGAATTTAGGGATGAAAATGGAGGCAAGCTGGTGTTATAGCGTGATCTCACATGGAGTAGTGACCCATGTGGAGTCTGGGTACATGGTTTGAATTCCTCTTTGTGTTCAAAACTTACGTGGGACATGGCCCACTACCATGTCGCCATGTTAAGCATGACTACTAGTCCCTCACTCCGCTGTTTGATGCAATTTGAGTGTTGTTTTCGTTCTGGTTGGTGTAAGTGCATTTTTTTGGAAATGAAAAAGGGTTTTTGAAAATGGGATTGAATTTTTAAGGGAATTTAAATGTTTGAAATGGTTTTAAAAAACTGAAAGCTCTTGATTTGGAAATCCGTTGTTTTCTTGGTTTTAGTCGAAAATGGTTTGGGGTGAAACCTCAGGATCTATTTATGAATGTTTTCACTTGTGTGAGAATGCATGGGAAGTGCATGTTGGTGCACGTATGAATGGAATCATGATGGAGACATGTGTAATGGTTCATCGGATTACCTGGGTGTGTATTTGAAATAAGATGTTTGACCTTGTTTTCTGAATTGTTTTTTAATGGGGGAAATGGTTTTGGAAAGTGATTTTGGTTTGAAAGTGGATTGGTATTTGGAAGGTGGTTTTTAAAGAAAGTGGTTTTGAAAACTAAAATGAAAAGGGGATTCTAAAAAGAGGATTTTATTTGAGGTTGTGTTTTTTTTTGGATTGGAGCTGGTTATTATTGGATGAGCATGTTTTATTGATGTTTCTTGGAATGTTATCGGTTTCAGCTTGGTGTTTTATATGTTGTTCAGAAATATAGCCCAGAAAGGTCCTCAGAGTTTTTGATGAGTCATGCCCAGTTTTTGGTCCTTCTCAGACATTGTCTGTCCTTCATGGTGATTGGAGTCTGTTAGAGACAATGTAGTGGAATAAAGGGGTCGAGCGCGTCTTCAGGGTATAGGGAACACCCGAAGCTGTTAGAGTTCATGTCGTTCTGGGTCTGTTTGAAGGTCCAACACTGGACGAGTAGGATTTTTTCACCTCACCCTCACTGCAAGTTGGGATAATGTGGGTTTTATTTAAATATTTCCTTGTCTGATGGTTTATACCTGAAGAAGTGAAGATAAAGAAAAGGGAAGAGTTTTAGTGTATTCAAAAAGGCCAATGGATAGTGAAGACATATGCTGACCATTTCAAGGATCTTGGGTTCTTTTATCTGGAGATAGCGTCACAGGATTTGATGAAGACTTCCCTCTTTATCAGGGGTCTTTGTCTGGAGATCAAAGAGCTAATCTTCCTTTTTTTTTCAGAGCATCACTTTTGAGGAGTTGGTGCATGAGGTGATTTAGCTGAGTTGGTCTCCGGAGTGCAGACAGTTGGCAATCCACCATATCCAGTTGCTCGTGAAGGTATCCCATGCGACGAGCAAAGTGTGTCAGATGGATATGTTCCCAATGATTCCTCTACACTAGCTCTGACTTTCAGTTCATCGGACAGTCTAATGGTGTACCGTCAGTATGGACATTTACGGTATGTAAAGCCATCATGTCACTCCCCTTCAATGACGTGTCGTCATTGCAGTTGTCTAGATCATCTATAAAAGTTTTTCTGGAAGCGTTGCTTTAAGAGGACATTGTGATCGGAGAAATTCAGTGCCAGACTCTGAGGCAGGGGATGCTTCAGCCTTCAGAGCTCTAGCCACAGGTCTTGGGGTGATGCTCGCGCACAGTCAGGAGTTCACGGGGGCGTGAAGCCTCAGTTCGGGTTTTGTGTTTAGTGTTGTCAACATAGCATTAAAAGTCCTTTCGTTCTCGTTCTTCCTATGTTAAATTTTTGGCGTTGTCATGGGTTCATTGTGTCGTCGTGATGTTGGGATGAGTATGTTCGTTTGTAATCCAAACAGTCTTGTTTGTCTGATTATGGTGTTCTCGACCGTATGTTTTTCTTAAAGGTGTGTTTCGATCTTGCGTGACTTGATCTCGGTTTGACTGTGTTCGTTTGGATATGTAAGTGTCTTTGGGAGAAACGGTGTTGTGGAAATGCTTGGGTTTACTTCATATGTTATGTCTTCTCAGCGTTTTCTTTTTCCCTAGTGTTCAGGGTTTTGGTATTGGTCCAGAATTCCATGTTTTATTGGATTCTTTTTTCGCTCAGGCTATAAAGGTTAGTTTGGGAGTTTCTGCGCCACCCCCCCCCCCCTTCCAGGGGGGGGGGGGTTAATGTTAATTTTCTACACTAGTAGAGTCCTTGTGGTGGGGAGAACCCTCTTGTGTTCTCCCATCCTATCGTGTTTTGGTCTCTTTCATTTATCAACCAGGCATTGATTTATGTTTCGTCTATCGTTCTTTTGGGTGAATTTCTGGGGGCAGAAAGTGCTTGTGGTGGGGAGAATTGCCACACCCACCTTTTTAATTAATTTTTTTTTCTTAGCTCCGAGGTCCGGGCAGAGCCCCAGATTAAAATTTATGTCGTTTAGAGCCTTTACTGGGTTTCAAGCCCGTGCGCAGTCACTGCGCTGTTGGCGGACACTGCGCGGTGAGCCTAGATGTTGGGAAATTGCCCTTTCATTTTTTATTATTATTATTTTTATAGTATTATTATTATTAATATAGTTATTATTATTATTATTATTATCGTTATTATTATTATTATTATTATTATTATTATTATAGTATTTTTTTATTTGTATTATTATTATTTCTATTATTATTACTATATATATATATATATATATTAACCATAAATCCCCCCCTCATGTGGCGCCTCCCCCCTTCCCCTACCTTCAGCATGCTACCCCCCCCCCCATTTTTTCTCCCCTCCGGCCTCACTCCACCCTCAGGTGTGCCCGCCGCCCGTGCCCGGCCTCCGTCCGGTGCTCTGCTCCCCGTCGCCGCCACTCCCTGCCTGCCCGCCGTCTGGCCTCCACCTCGGCACCCAACTCCCACGCCGCCCCTGCCTCTGTGTGACCCCCAACCTCCACTGTTCCCATCCCGCTCCGGAAACCCTGCTGGCCGCCTCCTTTGGCGACCCGGCTTCCGGCGTCCCGCTCCTGATCCCTCGCACGACCCGTCTCCGCTATCCGGCACTAATCCAGCATCCCCTTCCTTATTCTGGCGACCTCCCACCATCTTTTAGAAAGCCCGCCATCGGCCAGTGGCCTCTGGTGACCCCACCGGCGTTCCCCATCCCTACCGGCACCCCTGCTTCGCTCCGGCACCGCCTACCAGCATCACCCTGGCTTCTCCGGTGCTCCAGCTGGCTCCGCCACACCTTCGGCCAGCCGCATACCAGCTTTCCATGGTCCATCCAGCCGCCACCATATCGCACCTGGTAGTGGCACACCCGGTAATTGGTGTGCGACCTCTGACGGTCTCCCTTCCAGTGCGCGCTGCCCCTTTGACTGGCTCGCGACCCCGACGGTTGAGTACGTCTGCACTGAGGTAGTTTATGTGGCATGTTTCTGTTTGATTTTTTCTTTATATCAATGTTTTGGTTTTCTCTGTTGTGTTTTGGTTTTGTTATAGCACGTTGGAAGAATAATTTCACAACGTAGAGGTCTTCGGCTTTCACGCACGTACGCGCCTGCATGAGGTGAGTTGCGTCATCGGGTTCAGTTTGTGAATTGTGGTAGGTTCTTTATGCCCTGACCGTTAATTTGATCTTCCATTACTGCTTGGTATTTTGTTTAGTGTATTCTGCTTTTATATTTAATCCATATGCAATGTATAGATATGTATATATATATATGTATATATACATTGTGAATAAATTGTTGTGATTCATAAAAATTGGTTTCTTAGACTTTTGAATGTGAAATGAGTATTTCCAAAGGCATGTGGTCTTTCGATAGGTTTGTTATAAAATTGTGACGCCATGTTTTTTTTGGGTATTCTAAAAAAAGGGGGTTTTGAGGCTGGTTTGATTTTCATAAAAATATTTCTTCATTTTAAGTGTGGATTTAAGCATTATTTGAACATGCACTACCTTGGTTGTACAAGCATGGTTCTAATTGATTTTTGAGACTTAAAGGTGTTGAGAAACAATGTTATTTTTTTTATAAAAATGTTAAAATTACTTGTAAAGTGATGAGCCCCGTTTGGCACTTTGAAATTGGTTTGATAAAAAGGAAAACCCCAATTTGGGACATCCACTTGAATTTAAGAAATATGATGTGTGTGTTAGTGTGTTATTCGTGAGATGTGTTATGTGGTGAAAAAAGGGGAATGTTCTTAAAGAGGGAGAACAGTGGTGGTAGATTGAGTGAGTTTTGGATAACGAAAGTGTTATGTTAATTTTTGTTCTTTTGATAAAACTTCACCACCATTTGAAAAAGTACACATGGAAAACACAGGGTATCTAGGTGGGTGGACTAGACTAGTGTGTTAGTGATGCAGGAGTGGCTCCGGCCCTATTTCACTTAGCTGGATTGACGCAACAACACTAACTAAAGATGTGATTATGATGGGGACCACTAGGTTATTGATGATCTCCTAGTAGTGTCTCGTGCACGAGAACAGATATTTGTTATGGTTACTCTTACACCGAGACATGAGGTTCTAGGCCCCCATACGAGATAGATGAACCTTAGGGGTTTCGAACATGGTGCTTACAAATGATTTGGTGTTTGTGGGGTGATTTTTCTTTTCAGGTGTTTAATGCATTTTTCCATCTTTTTTGAAAAACCATACTTTGAAATAGGTTGTTTTCCTTTCAATTTGAAATGTCAACATAAGTTTGAATTTTTCCTTGGAAATTTATTTTAAGTGAAATGTTTTTCTTAAAATTGAAATCCTGTTACTTGAATTTTAAAAATATGAAAAAATTATTTAATGAAGCCTTAATTTAAAACTAGCATGACTAGTTTTCTTTTTAAAGATAAGGGCATAGGGCATTGATTACTCTTGGCTTTCCAACTGAGAATCTCGGTGCTCACACCTACTTTACCATTTAAGTTACAGGTCTCCCCTGGTTCAGGTTGTTCTGGTTGGGTTGCTCAGTGTTGGAGCAATGTTTGTCTTCAGATGGGTGGTGACCCGTGGGGTCTCGGGGATGTATGTTTGGTTGTGTAGTTTTTATTTATGCTGTTAGTGTTTATCTGTTTTGTTTAGTTTGTTTTCTTTTACTGATCCTGGTTTTTTTTGGGTTAAATCCTTCCCAACGATTAAATATTTGTGCCCGACACTAGTTGTCATCCCGGGGGGATCGGGAAATCCCCTCAGGACTTGCTGCGGACCGGCTTGGGTGACTGGGTTAGGGTAGACCCGGGCTAGTTCGTGCCAATATTAATAAGAAACCTATGAATGCAACTACATGGCATGTCATATGCAAGACATATGAATCCATATGCAGAAATTATGATGATTTTAATTCTTCATCTTTTACATAATAGGACATGGTTAAAATACCATAAACTCCCTAAATCCATAAGCAATGGAAATTACACCAATAACTCGATGTGGAATCATATCAACAACAGCATCGAAAAGAATGAACACCAATTAAAATCCATAGATAGTTGGTAATTTCCCATTTTTGGGGTGATATATCCCAAGCATGACTATTAACAAAGCACTGACACATTCCTAGTCACATGCCTAGTAACCCAAAATAGCATCCCAAACAAAAACATTCCTCTGATACCACTTTGTAACATCTCGACTCATCTCACCTCTAAGAATATGGAAATTTAGAATGTATTAGTCTTGGAAATTTTTTTATGTGAAGAATAATGGGTTATGGTGGGGTTTATTTATTGGTTTAGTAGTGGGGTGTAATGTCCCGACCCGAATCACCTCTAAAACGGTTGCTGGACTAGTGGGTCTCATGACCTCAAGCGCATCTCCCCAAAATCCAAAGGCTACAAACTAGTAGCGAGGGCATAGGGTGTGTCCATGGGGAGAATATTACCACATATATTTGAGTATTCAAAGTGATTAAAAATATATAATATAAAGAAGAAACATAACAAGAACAAACAATAGTAGTAATAGAAACGAATAATTGATAAGAAAATCGAAGACAATAATTAACACTTTAAAAAAATTTACAATGCAAGATTATACTACAAATGAATTAATGTTATGGTCATGATACATAACTGAAAGTTGTAAACAATACATGAATCTTTAAAACATAGTACGATAATAAAGAAAGGATATAAAATCCATATGGGTGATCTCCATGAGCATCCCGAGCTCTTAATCAATCCATTACCCCAAACTCCCTCATACATGAAATACAACAATCAAGTAGAAACCTACAATTATAAGGTCTACTTGGGTACCAAGGTCACTCAACAAGGGTGTGTGATATAAATATCAGTAGGCTGGAACCCACAGAGTCTAACCCATTCTAGATTAAGTGGAATAAAAATTAAGTAGTGTGCCATAAAAAATAAATGTATAGTGATAAAAAATTAATAATAGACACTTAGTCTAGGTTCCTAACAGATAGCCATCCCATACCACCTTCTTTGACCTATTCCTGAAATTAGAAAATATGTAACTATGAAAGCATAATATGTGTACAAGTGCAAAAAGTAACAAGGAAACTCAAAGTTGTCCACTACCAAGATTGTTCTTAGGCTTGTTGTATATCACGACCCGCATTCTCTAAGATGAGGAAGGGGATTAAAAACTTTTAGACCCTTCCTTATTCATGTTGAAGGAGAGATTGTGACCCCCCATGTTCTTCCTTCAATAGTAACTAGAGTGGATACTAGAACCAAGGGTATAGAATCACATGCAATATGGAAGGAATTACGCTTTTTATAGAAGAAGATTGGGGGATATGATGGTAAATACCAATGAACTCCAAAAAAAATTAAATGTAAATACAAAAACCCTTTTTCTGTATTCATGTTCAAATAAAGTGACACAAGTACAAGAAAACTGTAAAATAATGTACCTAAATAACGAAAGGAAGCAATGACAATTATCACGACGCCCAAGCTAGTAAGGTATGGAATGATCCTCAAAGTCCTCCTAGAAACCTGAAAGTTGTTTTATATACGTAGTGTGATTATATTGGTATAATAAATAGGGAAACCAAACACAATTGGGCACAAGTTGGGAGACATTCTAATACCCTGTGAGAAAATAAAGG